>JAQFZZ010000052.1:0-42599 GCA_034696405.1 Isotoma caerulea | reverse complement strand
CAGAATAGTTCTAAATAAACTCAATAGTTTCCAATAGCCCCAATTAGTTTCAAATATCATCAAATAGTTTCAAATATCTCCAAATCGTTTCAAATAGCCCCAAATAGTTTCAAATATCCCCAAATCGTTTCACATAGCCCCAAATAGTTTCAAATCGTTTTAAATAGTCTAAATAGTTAAAAATAAGCCCAAATAGTTTCAAATAAACCCAATGGTTTCCAATAGTTAAATAGATAACTGACGATACTTTCTTAGAGCGTTGTGAATGGTTTATTATAATATAATAAGTGTAATATCCATACTCTAGCCTATACATAGATCGTAAGCTGATTCAATTCTGTTTAAAATGTTCATAGTAAATAAAAACCATATTGCCTTCGTAAAATGCTGTTGCTTTCACTTTCTATATGTATTTTGCTAAGCATTTTGTTATCACGTTTCCGCTTTCTCTTTGTTCCACATTATTGAAACGTATTTTGCTCACATTTTACATCTATTGTTGTAGCTAATATGAATGAACTCACGTTTAAGCATACAATAAGCAAATAAAATATGGATCGAAGAGAAAATAGAAAATCTATATGTAGGATGGAATGGGACAGTTGGGATAGGAACTGAGGAATAGAATAATAAAATAACTAACAACAACACATAGATGCAAATAGAAAACACAACATAGGGAACAACAGAGGCCAAGCTGAGCCAAGGGCTAGAAATGACTGTTTGAAATATTATTATTACAGAGAATATGGAATACATAAAAGAAGATTCAATTTCCATCTCTTTCAGCTTTCTCTTTGGCCTTTTACTGTTGTTTTTCTATTCCATATTCTATCCTGCATCTGTACTATACTAAATGTAACATAGACATTTACTTCGGTTCAGTATCGAGTTCTGTTCAGTTCTTATAGTATGCAAATGGACCAGACAAGGATGCTTTGTATTTTGTATTTTCTCTTATATGAGTATCTTTATAGAAGGTACGAACGAATATCAGATTGCTTGCTAAAGGGGACAGGAAATATTGGCCAGATTGGCCATGGCATTTGTCACTGTAACCAGTAACTTGTGTATCGTATTGTAGCATGTGTCATGTCGGTCTAGGGTTGTATCACATCCGTTAAAAGTTGAATGGTTTTATTGTATCTATCTTCCCACTTCCAATCCAACAATATGCAAGAGTATGTGATCTTTTCTCTATGTAGTTTCGAATTATGAATAAATTTATAGAGAATGGAGATCAGATGCATTTGAAAACTATGATAGATTGTTTTGGCAAGGACTACTTTGCTTTGAGAGGAGTCGCAGGTCGTTATTATTTAGGATTGTCAATGTTTTACTGGTTACCCTGGAATAGGACATCCTGAATTTGCAGATGTACAATGTACTCGAAGCACAGCTAAATATTTTGAAAATGTTCAACCAAAATCGATTCCCAAGCTATAAATTATCCTTTAAAGAATGACTTCAAGGTGACTCAGTCGGGTTGTACTGTACTGAGATCTAAACCTGTATTGACAGCTATAAATCAATTTTGGCATTTTTCATCAGATATGTACCAAAGATGCGAAAAAATGCCTGGTCATAAACTACTACTGATACCTTTATCTATTTTGCGGTATTTCTTCTGCAGTAAAGTACCATTTGATAATATAATAAAATATAATACATCAAAAATCGTCATGTAACCGGTTACATGACTTATTGATAGTTTAAAGCAACTCGACTGCAATGCAACTCCAAAGCCTGTGTCATGTATATGTATATCTTTATAAGAACCTTTGAAATTCTGGAAGAAAGACACTATATTGTGAGATTATTTTTTACGTGAAGTTGAAGCCCTATATGTTAGTATTTTTGTCCTTGTTCCTATTTTTTATTTATCCAGCCTGTCAGAAAATCCTCCCTACGACTTTTCTCTGTTTTATGTCTTTTACACAGCTTTCCAATGCTGTCACATTCCCTTAGCCGAAGGCTAAGAGGCTCAAGCCATGCCAAGCCAATGAATTTGCTAAGGTCCAATGGGAGATCTTGAAAGGAATAAGAGGATAGAAAAGAATAGTCTTTTTACGGTGCAAAAAGAATGGAAATTGAAATCCCCAAAGTCATCTCATTCGTATCGAGACATATTTATTCCTCAAAGAAATGTGTAAATGCTTACAATTCAAATAGTACATTGGCTTTTTATTTCCGTTTTGGAATTTCTGTCTTTTATCTGCATTCACAAAAGTAGTCACAAATAATGCTTGAAGGGATGTTTCGTTTGATCAGAAATTGCATTTGTGAACTCTTGGATAGTTTGACAGTTCGCTAAAAATGTAATATAGCAAACCTGATGCATAAGAATGTTCCGAAAACATCATATTTTTTCATTTACCTACCAACTAAAGTGATTTCACAACTTTTATTATTTACATAAGAATAAATCTGCATATTATCTCTGTCAAAAAAACAGATCTTGTTCAGATGTTGCATAATTTTTAAATTGCATAATGTATCAATCAATACAAAACAGTATTTTGATATATTTACATATTGATACTTTTTGATAGAATAACTGTTTTTCACATTTATGCTATATTCCAGTTTATTCAACCCAAATTCATCCAATACAAAAATTAAGAATCAAATCTGGGTTTTGCCAATAGAATCCAAAATTATACGTTATATAATTGTATTGTTCACTTTCATAGCTCAATACTTATATTATGAGCAAAGAGTACGTGATGATGACATGGAGCTTTACTGTGGAATACACTTTTCACATAGCTATGTGAATTTCTATTGTGTATAAAGATGCTTTTAAAGAAGACGAGAGTATATCGAGGCACAATTGTAAATAATATAAATCTTCTGTATTCAGCTCGAGTCTCCAACGGCATGAAAAATCCTTCCTCTTAGCGGTTTCAGTTCTTTTCAGAATAAGAATCCTTTACATCCATGAGCGTATTGAGTATGTATGTGACATTTTTACGTAACACCAAATAGTTATGTAAGGAGCTTGACAATTTGTCTCAAATTCTTTGAAAGTTTGACGAATTAGTCTTTATGTAGATACTTGTTTTTTTAAATAAAGATCTACATCCAATAGTAAATAAAATTGCAAAATACTTCAGAATTTTTTTAATCATTGAACCATTAACTTTTAGTAACATATAGCTAAATTTAAAAATCACGAATCGTCTCACGTGAAAGTTTCCCGGAAGGATTGTCCCGGAATTCCCACAACTCGTTACAAAAGAGAAATCTTGACTGGTTAAGAAATTCATTCTTTTCATTTTTCTACTTTCCTTCTACTTTCCCATGTCTTTCTGTGTTCTGTACATTTCTCAAGATTATTTTTGTCTATTCAAGCACTAGAATAGCTTTGAAAGTGAAGATTTTTATTTATTTTAGTTTTTTAACTTTTTGAATCTTATATAATTAAGTGGAAATATAGACCAATCGTATAATGTTACGAAAAATATAGCGTCGTCTTCATGCAGACCATTCAACCAATACTGTATTAAATAAATAAACACATTCTAATCAAAAATGTTAGGAGTATATAAACTAAACTTAGAATAATTTCATAATTTAAATTACTCAACAAAAAACTGTTTCTTTGACCAAAATAAGAATACCCGATCTTTTCTAGTATATACCTTTCTTTAAATGTAAATTCCCAAAGTCTTCGTTTTGCACTTATAGTCTTTAACATTATACATTACAAATTGCAATGTTAAACAAAAATGCAATATTTCAGTACAAGTAGCTTACACCTTTAGAAACTAAAAATATAGAAATTTAAACATGTTTTGTTCAGGCAAATCAAACTTAACACAGAAATATTAGAAAAGAAAAAACATTGCATATTAAGTAAGCTCGTTCCTTTCTTATGGAACAAGATATAAAATTTCAATTTTCTAAAACTACCAACTTTTACAAAATAAATCAAATCCAATACCTATACGTATCTAAAGTAAAACTCTTATTGTATTTTTGCTTACCTCAGGGAAACTCACATCATAAAATAAAATACATGTACCATGTACCAACCACACGACGGATCTCCATAATTTTCTCAAGTAAGGTTCATTATTATTAAAGACGTATTATTATTTTGTGTGTTATGTGTGTTGTATTTTGTATAGGCCTATTCGAATTCTAAGATTGAGTAGGAAATAAATTGAGAGTGGAGTAGGTTTGGTAAAGAGAGAGATCCTTCTTCATTATTATTGCTTACTTTTTGTACCCTGCTCGAGGCAAGGTAAAGGTAAGTAAAAGTAAAGTACAAGAAGAAGAAATGAGACGGGGGTTTTCTCATCATCATCATCATCATCTTCGTCATGATGATGATGGAAATTCTTCCAGACCAGAAAATACTTGGTCTTGGCTCACTGAAGTTGCACAGTTGGTTGTGGTTGGTGAAAGTGCTGAGGTGAAAGTGATGATGTCTTTGAGATGATTACGACGATACGATACGATGATGGTGATGTGGCTTTTAGGAAATTATTATTGTTGTTCATGACTTGTTTGTACGTCGGTGAACTTTCTTCTTTTATTATTTCCACTCTGAATCAAGCAATCCCTTGATGACTTGAAGTTTTCTCTATACACAATATATATACCATTTTGGTATGTCAGGTACGAAATGAACAGTTCATAAATTACTTTCATCGAATCGCTTCTCAAGTTTTAAAATACCTTTAAATATGGTGTAAAATTTATGTTGGAGAAATATCATGGGAGTAACTTGATCATATTGCTTTATTTATAAGCTGCAGAAGGCGAATCTGTTTTGTACAGTGATATTTTTTATTAATTGTTATAAAACAAGCTACAATGTGATTTTATAAAACACAAAATTTACGTTCGGACTCTAGGATATTATGTGAATGAGCCATCATCAAAGAATAAACGAAGAGAACAGGAAATCGTTGGGGAAATCCTTTGTCATTTCAAAATTTACTGGGGAAAGAAAGTTGACAAATTTCCTTCCCTTATTTCTGTGCTTTCTCTACTTTCCATCGTTCCTCCATCCTCTTCAACTCTTTTGGGTTTCCTTTAAAATGAACTTTTTAATTACTGGAGAGGAGCGACTGTATGTAGGAAGTAGGAAGAAGTAGGAGTTTCTGTTCTGCTGAGACACCCATGCCTTACAGATTGTATTTAGAGTATAGTGTTCAGTTGGCTTGGCTTTAACTAAGTTTGATAGTACAGTTGGATGCCCAATCTGCATTTCATACGCTTTTTGTCTTGAGTTTCGCATGACTTTCTTCGTGAGCTAAGTTTTTAAACTGTGAAATAGTTTGCTAATGATGTAACTTTGGTTTGTTATGTTATAATGGTGTGATAGAAGAGTGTTAGTTATGATTCTACATGGTTAAACTAATAGATCATTACATTGTTTAATAGATTTAAAAAATCCAAATTCGAATCTACATTTCAATGTAAAATATTTCAAATGCAATTTTCAAGTTACAGCTTAAAGATTTACTATGTTAAAAAATGTTTAAATATACAATATTATTCATTTTAGTTTAAAACTACACTCATGATATACCTAATTCCTGTAACTACCTTCATGGAAATTTCATAAAACTACCTCATTAGTATTTTCAAACAAAACTTATTAAAAACCAAAGCTATTAATGCACTGCTATCGTATTTAAGTACAAAACGTAGCCAAAAAAGAAAAAATAGACATTTTAATAACAACTCAAAACAAATCCCAGAGTCAATTAACAATCCTCATCTCTTGCACTTATAAAATTGCTAACCAATTACAGAAATTTCACAATTCACCATAAAGTTTACCTTTACTTTACTATCAATCCAACTAAATGAACCACATCATTATACCTAATAGACTGAATCATATCCTTGATTTCATTCTACCAACAATTCTCAGAAGCAAACAAAAAAAAATTTATCCATCCTGAGTTTTAAGAAACTCCAACATCCAACATCAGTATCATATAAAATCGATAAAACCATCAGCAAGCAAAAAAATCCAACTATTGAAAGTAGAAACAGCCTTTATATATTTTATATGCTTCCGACTCCAGAAAAACAAAAAGGACCCTGGCCTGAGAGTCTCATTCCTTCCTAATAGGTTAGTAATATCGGGATAAAATGAAAAAATATGGACCATTAGAATTACCCGACTCATTCAAGCAAACCCTGGCCTGGTTAGTGTAGTAGTAGTGTGTACTGTGTATACCTAAGTACCTATAAGTACCTACTACCTACCTCAGTAGAATAGAACAAGAGCAAACAATGTTTTCGTTTCTAGTTACTTGTATTGTAACCCTGGTCGTGGTATGGTGGAAGGGCACAATAATATATTATGTAAGTGAAGTCAACCCTTTTGCTTGCGACCGTAGTAGAGAAAAACCCATTAGGACACGGACCAACGAGTGGTTCTATCTCTCTCATCCTTCGTAATGTCTCCTAGTAATTTGTGTCACTCCTTCCCTACTACAACTCTCTCAAATCTTTCATCTTCTCCCTAAAGCGGAATCATTATATGAGGAACAAGGAACAACTAATAGGTTTAAATATTATACTTTCATGTTTAACTTTTAACCAAGCCATTGCACTGGTGACTGGCAACCAAACACTGTTTTCCTTCTATATTCTAGTTAGATAGGTAGGTTGTAGGTAGACTGGAGAAAGTAAAGTAAGAGACTTTCTCTTAATATCATTGACAAGAAGTAGATACAGAGATGCAGATGAGTTTCACTTTTCCTCGTTTGGTTTGGTCTGGTCTGGTGGAAGAATTTACTTTTGGACGGAACGGAATATCGAGGTTAATGGAGAATCCATTCAAGTGTCTTTAGTCTCTAGAAAGTTTGTTTTTTGGTCTCTTCTTCATCTTTTGTTTAATTTGAGAATCAGAGGTGCTTGTCTACTTTTCTTTTTTAAGACTCAAGACAAGAGTTGCTGTTTACTAAAAGTTATAATTTATTTTTCAATATTTTCACTCCGCACAAATGATGCAAGTTTAAATATATTTTTTAAATTTTGTGTAGATGAAAAATGCAGAAATGCAAGAAACTTTTTAAACAAATGGGGTTGTTATGAAAGTTTCCAAAACCTTTAATGAAATAAATTGTGTATATATTTTTATGTTAATACCAATAGATCTCTTGAAAGTCGGCCTTCATGAAACATAGTAATATATGTTGGAAAAGTTGACGAAACGCGTAATCCGGAAGGTTTTATTAATTTTGAAATTAATGTTAGCTGATTATCAAGTTGTGAATTAAACCACATTCTGTAAACGCTCCCCTGCGTTACAATGTTCCCAACTCCCAAGTTAGAATAAGCTTTCATATTAACTAATGATCCCGAATTAAAAAAATCTTCCAAATAAAAATTTCACTTTTTACTCGCTAAAGCTCAGTGAGACTGATAGTGACAGGCGTGAATATAACGAAGAAAAACCAAGGGAAAACAAAAGATGAAAAGGGGAAAATGGTAAAGCAAACAGGATTTTGTTTCCCTGAGGGAAAGTCAAGACATTGCGTAAGCCGGATGGAGTCGAAGGTTTAAAATAAATTTCTACAAAAGAATACCTTCAAAGAATGGGAAAGTTAGTCAGTGGCAAAATTGCTATCTTCTACATAGTTTCCTTATCTAAAAAAGATGAGAATCGAGTAAGAAGGTGGAGTTTAGTTTAGCTTGTTGTAGTTGTTTTAAGCCTCTTGTTTTCAAAATTCAATTGAATTCGTCTCCTTTAGGTTTTTTACTTAGCGCTAAAATCTCTTCAGGTTTGCTCTATTCTGAAGGTTGAAGTTTGAAGTGCAATGCAACTAAGCTTAGTGAACTGAATACACACTAGGTTTATCTCTCTACCTCTAGGTATTCTCTTGTAGAATTATCTATCCCAAGGGTTCTTCTACTCTCTATAGACAACTTATATTTACCTACAATAGTAGATGGAAGATACATTGGTTTGGTTGGTGAAAGTATTGTAAAAGGATTTTATTTTTGGCTGAAGAAAGTAAGTTGATGTGTATTCAACCTTCGTCTCTTGAGTTGTCTTTCAAGTGCACTTAACCGTACTACTTACTACTTCCAATCCATCTGTTTTCTCTTTTTCTCATCCTACAGTTTTTACCTTGGGACAAATATGAATGTTGCAACTTTTCGGAGAAATAATTTCATCATCGAAATATCAATAAAAAGGTATTTTTAATTGAAAAGGGAAGAACGTTTTTCTGTTTGAAACTTTGAGAGATGATGAATTCGTACATTATTAATTTGACATTAAAAGTCTGTGCTGTTTATTAGATGGAATTAGGCTATGAAACCACACTCTCAAAAAATTTGTTTAATGATTAAAAAGGTGCATGAATATCAATTTTAAAGTTTTTAAATATTAATATATATTTTGTAATTATCAATATTGTCTATTTTAAAATAACCAAAAGATGAAATCTATGTAATAGAAAAAGTTTTTCGTCACCCAATTTCTATTCATAGACGTACAATTCTGAATAAAAACTTCTACAAGAAGATTTTTACAGTATGTCATATAAAAATGTCTCGTTTTTATATATCACCAAAAAAGATAACCATTGACCTCTCACTACTTTATACATCATAAAATTAGTATCATTAATCGACCTCATGATAGTGAGTAACTTTATATAAAAGGCCATAACTTGTTTGACTTACATTATATTAAAACCTCTACCCAAAACGTCAAAGTTGCTTACAGTCTGAAGGTATTATTGTTATCCATATACTACTATACTCTTACATATATTCAGCAAACCTCACTGCAGACAATTTTTTGCTTCTCTGGCAAACTGGTTGTTGTCTCAGAAGAAATGTCTCAGCACTCTCAGCAGTAACTTAGCCATATGAAAATTTATATTTGCTCAGATTAAGATTCAGATTTCAGCTGAAAAACATTTATATAATCTATTCACGAGGTTCATTCTCCATTTAAATTTAAAATAGAGCGGTTGCAGTATTTAAATAATTTTAACTTCATTAATTGACATTAAAAAATAATTCTGTGATTTAAATATACTAATTTACCTTCTAAATATTATTTTGAGATTTGTGTAAATCCCAACGGTAAGCTTTAGTTTTACAATATTTAATACCGTGTTTATTTTATTGCTTTATATAGTACAGTGCAAGCCATTATTTAATCCTCCCCCAATTTCAACAGTAAGCTCTATCTATTACCCAAGTAACTTTTTAGCTACTACATTATGAGTAATAATTAAGCTCAGTAAAAGTGTAAGAGTGAATATTCATTCATAACACTCATGTTGCACTTAGCATTAATTAAAACAAGCTTCCTAACTCTAATCCCCTTTTTCTCATATTTACTCAGTAGATTTCTGGTAGGGTTGGGTTGTTCGGGAAGCTAATGACATATCATTTTTATCTATCATTATGATCATTACCACCCTCGTCAAATAATTATACTTGAGCCTCAGATACATAATTCCCTTCATCATCATCAGAACAGGGTCATTAAAATTGTATTGTTCCTATCTTGTTCGCAATTTCGTTTTAAGCCATAATTATTTCTGTGTTCTGTTGAAGACTACCAGTTAAATTCCTATTTTGACTTTACTTCTACTTTCTACTGTAAGTAAAATAGTTTATGGTGGTACACAGGGTTTCTTTAAAGAGAAAACGGATTGGAAGAGATTCTTCCTCTCACTGACTGTAGATTCTCGACTGGTGAGAGATCGTATAAAATAAAAGTGATCTTGCAAGGGCTACAAGAAGTCATATATCTTTTTCTAGTCTTAGTTCTTACTGATGCTTAGGGAAAACAAATTGCATTTTCTATTTGCTCTATCATACATATTAGCTACGTTACTACAAGTTAGTATTATTATTATAGGTTTGCATTGCATTCTTAAAGACTATAATATTTCTACTATATGTTATTCTTATGCTAGAAGAAAGTCCTGATTCAAAGCCCTACCAAGAAGTAAAGTATTGCTATTACCCAAGAGAACGAGGGTAGACTGTAGACAGGGCAACACATGGGTTGAAGTACCACTTTTGGGCACTGAACTGAAACCTCTCTTTGAGAAGGCTTTAAAAATAGCGCAGAAAGTAACATAACCAAAAGCCCTCAGTTCCAAGTTCCAAAAGTGAAAGTGATGGTATGTTGGTTTGGTCTGATTTGGTCGGTCGTAGTGAAGTTGTGTATGGTGTGGTGCCAGACCATACAAAATACCAGGCAGGGCACTTAGGCCAGGGCATGTCAGTCCCGATTTTCTTATTCTAAAGATAAAGAAGGAAAGGGAATGGAACACGGAACAGAATGCTGGAATGAAATATTGCAAGCTATTAGCGGAATAAAATATTATGGAGGACGATTTCCACTTTGAACCTCCTTTTTAAGATCTCGAGTATAAATTATTACTACAAATTGCAGATTTGTTTATGACCCTTGTTTAGTTTATGGGGTGCTATTTTGATTTCTCACAAAATCACGTCGCTGCTGCAAGGAAAGTTTTCCTTGTGGTTTATAAATGTAGTTGTATTATTTAACTATTCATAAATCACTTGCTGGGCTCAATATGCTAATGAGTTTTTTGGCTAAATAGTTTGTTTAGATTTTTGAGTACCTTTTTTGTATGGAAAGTCCTACTGATGGACTTATAGAATTGCTTTTATAAAATTATTTATTTAAAATACACTATATTTTAACTTTGATCATTGATCACACAAAAATCAATCCCTCTCTAAAAAAATCCTCATCAACCATTTAATTACAACCTTTGCTTCATCTGCCACAATCCCGACTTATAACAAATGACACAAAGCCTCCAGGCAAAAATAAAAATATTCAAAGAAATCCATTCTCATTTTAAAAGAGTAAGTGTATAGTAGCAGTAGCAAGCAGTAACATTTCTTATGTTTTCTAAATCCCCTGCAGAAAGATAGTGAAAGTGAAAGCCGATAGGAAAGCAAAGCACAAGGAGCTAAAAACTCCTTTCTCTTCTTCTTCTTCTTCTGAAGATTTTTGAGACCTAACTCTCACTCTCACTCACAGTATCACTGGCCGTGTTTATAAAATCAAGTTGAAATGGAAACACGAGGAATACCACCATCAGCAAACCAAGATGAAATCCCAAAAGATATAGAAAGCGATATCAGTAGTAGAAGATCCCCTCTAAGACAGACTGGAATTGATCTGGTTCACATTCTGACTAACGAAGAAGAAATGGTCGGAAGGAAGGGAAAGCCTCTAAGTAGGATTTGCAAGTCAGTCAACCAAGGAGATGAGTCTGAAGATTTAGCAGCATCAGAACGAAGCGTAGAACTAATACCGCCTCTAACACCAAGAAGTGGATCTAATACTACTTCTTTCGGTGGTAGTGATAGTGGAACATCAGGAACACAGACAAATCTCTGTTCAAAAGAACAAACCCTTTTTGGTAGTAATAGTGGCAGTTTTTCAACTGCTGCTAAAGGGGACAATGAATATCTCCAAGGAAGAAGAATACGACAAGAGGATAATCCTATAAGTGATGAGCAATCAATAATTTCTGAAACTGAGCCTTTGATTTCATCACAACGTAGGAATGGAAATGAAAAATCTTACGGTGGTGAAAGTGAGACTAGAAGTGGTGGTGGCATGGGTGCTACTTTTCCAACGTCGATTAGGACCCTTTTACGAGATTTATTTGAAGGAAGGGAACATCCACCTAATTCCCCTAGTCCCGGGACTCCGATAAGGTTTTATTTTTATTTTTAGTCCTCTTCCTTTAATTTCATTTAAGTAAGGGATTTATCTTGTGTGAGAATAGTTGCTTAATACTTTCACTAGAAACAAGGTAGTGTGGTTGGTTGGATTGGATGGAAGTGGTTTGGTTTGGTCTGGTCTGGTATCCATTTGTACTTATTTAGTGTAGTATATCTAGCTTATGGCTTTTATTCATAAGATATACCTACTTCCGGGGGATTGTATTATCTTAAATTTACGGGGTACTTGACGGAAGCAACTAAGCATATCGACTTATTTTGCTTGGACTTGGAGGGTGAAATCCTCCCAAGGATTGGAGAAAGCATCTGAAGGAAGAAAATTGGCAATAGTAAAGTAACAAACTTGAAATGTTACTACTTTCTCGGACGACTACAATATAATATCGTATGAATGAATAGAATAATGGGATGGGCACTTGCTTTTGATGTGATGTGGGATGCAATGAAATGCATGGCTGATTACAAATGATTCCAATTGAAAGAGAGAAAGCTACCGGGGGAGTTTGTCTTCCTGGTTGATGTTTTGAGTGTACGTTCCTTTATTCAGAGCAATAGTAGCCAATTTTAAATTGTATGGGTAACCTTATCGATAGATAAGGAGTTATCGTAGTAGTGGTTAGGTTTATAGGTAAATTATTTTCAATAATGGTTAATCTGAATTAATTTACGTATTTCATCTACTATTACCCCTAAAGATCTATCTTTAATTGTTTTATTTGGAGATACATAAAATTTTCCAATTGCCTTAAAATCTTACAAAAATTTTGAAAAGTAATTTATCTATTTCCATCAAAATTCTTTCTTAGGTTTAAGTAAATTGTATGAAAAATATTAAAACAAAAAACGTGATTTTACCCTGCTAAACTCACATAATATACATTTCTTTAAAACTGATAAAACAGTAAAAACCAAACGGACTTTTTAACATTTTATTATTGATTAATTATTGACATAAATAAAAAAGGGATTGACGAAAGTTTTTGCGTTGCAATTTTCACAATGAAATCTGCTTATTCATCATAAAACGTTCCAAAGTTTGTTCTAAATTCCTCTTGCACAACGTTTCAATAGAATCAAGTTTAAAAATTCAGCATGAACAACTTAAATTTCAAATTTAGCATTCAGCATCCAACCCAACCTTAGAGATGTCATTTGAGTGATTGCATTGCAGACGACTGTTTTTGCAAACTATGCTATTTGAAAGAATTTATGGCTATAGAATATTCTATGCAGAAGTAAAATTTGAATCTATTGCATATTTTGTCAGCGTGCCATTTTGAGCAAGTGCCTATATAAAAGGGAATGAGTTGGATTTGGATTTACCAAAATAGAATGATGCCTCATATCCAATTTCATTCCGTTCTTTTGTCATTTTTCAACTCACCGTATGTTGTAAATGTGAAGGTTTGGAAAATGTAGCTTCTTCAGCATATTTCCCTCTTTCTCCTGGACTTTCTCCAGTTAATAATTTTAAACGGGGTGCTTTTGCTTGTCTAAAAAGTGATGCGATCTGATAAATGTATGCCATTTGACCTATATTATATCATAATTTTTAATACTAACATTTACCAAATCTATGCTGAGCTAAGAGTAATTCAAAGTGAGTAGCTACTTTAGAAAATTACTGAGAAGGTTTACCATTTAGAAAAAACTCAATCAAGATTCAAAGCAAGAAAAAATGAAAGTGACAAATCGTAAAAGAGAAGGTTAAGCAATAATGTAACGTAGTCAAAATCTGTTTTAAATTTCAGAACGACATGGCTGGCCATATTTTTGGGACAAGTGCTGTCAGGAATCCTGTGTGCGTCGGCAATAACCAGTGTGTACCTCACAGATCTTTACAATATTCATGTTCCAAACGGTAAGTTCAATTCAAATAATGTAACAAATCGTACGCATAAAAAAACCCATCTACCATATGTGTAAAACCGTTAGCCCCTGACACATTTTTTCGTTTCCAACTTCCCCTCCGACCTTACTCCTTTACTTTCTCCACTGCATACAGTTACTTGCACCCTTGGCGAATATTAAATTCCGCGTAGGACACATTCCAATAAGAATTTTAGATTTTTTTCCTTCAAGATTTCTCCAACTCTGTGTAAAACTTCTGGTATAAAAAGATGCAATTTGAATCTTCTACGAAGAAGGTTGAATTCTCCATACTGCATGTACACTGTATGGAAATCTTTGAATTGGTTTAGCATTTGAATATTACACATAGGAACATTAGTAGCATCAACTTCTCCAGTGTCCCTGGAGCTTTTTGAGAAGGCAAACTTCCTGACTTGAAAGCGTGTTCGAGCTTGTAAAAGAAAACTCAAGTTGACAATTGACCATGTGAATGTTCTCCTATAAAGAATATTATACGGTTAAAAACTCTTATATTTATAGTGCATTGAACACAGGAAGTTTTAGTTTAGCTGTAGAGTGAGCCGAGCTTGTTAGTAAAGTTTTGAAAAACTTTTTGACGCTCTCTTATGTAAAATTTGCAAACGGCTGTTGAATGACTGGTCGTTAGTGTTAATAGTTGCTACTAGAATCTCAAAGTGTTAGAGAGAGTATGGGTAAGTATGTACTTTAGTGTGGGATTTTACAGTTAGAAAAGTCCTAATTTGATTTGATGAGATTTCTTCTGAATTTTCATCTTTTATTGCCCTTGCAACATCTTTTCATCTTTGTAAGAAAAGGAAAGGAACGTGATATAGACAGTTAGTTAACCCAACAGTTGGTGGGGATAGGAACACATTTTTACAATCTTTTATTCAATTTCGATTTGATGAGATGAAAATGTGATGTCAATTAGAAAAAAATGAAGTCAATTTACAATCTTGCTCGTTATTAAGTTTTTTAACGAGACAATTTTTATAACGTGTTGGAAATTAAATTTTATTGCAATCCAATTTTTTTTATTCTATTCCATTTGCTCAAGCTTTACTCGGGAATTAAAGTGATTGTAGCAAATTAAACACAAATACAAAGTAAAAAAACCAAGTAATTTGGCTTTGGACAGATCTGTCTGGAATGTCTATCAGGGAAATTTATTAGCATCTTCTGATTAAAGCTTAAAATGGGAATTGGAGATAGAAGTGGGAAGAAATAACCATAATTAATTGCAAGGTTTGCTTTTTACCAGTGTATACTCTAGAGATGTTAAGGTTGATGCACTTTACTCAAATGTTAATGCTTTTATTTCGTATTCTTGAGTATTTTCAAGTCTGAAATTCGTTTGACTTTATTCTAGTGGTGCATGCTCATTTTATTCTTCACTGGCTGAGTAAGCGGCTTTAAAACCAATTAGGATACATGGTCGATCGATACCAATGCTACTTAATGATTACCTTCAATTTGTGATGGATGTCTTTTTGGTAAACATTGTAAATTCTTTTCGAATGTATTAAATGGATTTAAAGGAATTTGTACATTTGTGGAAGATGTTCGGTTCTAATTTTTTGTAAATATAAATTAAACTCCATTTTATGTGATTTGTGGCCATTATAATTCTATTCACAGAATTAGATTATGTTCCATGATACAATGAAATAATATCGCTTAACATAATTTAAAATCAATGACCAAAAATCACAATAAATGTATTGGATTTACTATGTTTTTAAGTTCAAACACAATATCTTATTGTACTAAAATTTATAATATTCATAATCAAACATTTGGTGAAATTGAGGATTTTTTTTATATTCACACTCATACATTTTTCATATTTTACATTTAACAGTTTCTTCAATAAATTAATCTTAAACTACCAAATTAATTTCTGATAAAAAATCCGACTTCGTACTTCAAAAAGATTTCTAACAAAAATTAAGGATCAGATCTACGAAACAAATTAGATAAAAAAAGACGCACAGTGAAAGTAATAAAGGAGAAAGTCATTAATCAATGTGCTTGTAGACCATATATGTGTTTGTGTTAGGTGTGGTACCCACCGTACTTGACATCTGTCATGATACTGTGGAGAATGTGAACCAATTTTCATACTTTTATTATCACATCACATCTCACCCTTAAAGATAATAAATGTACTTTTCGGGTTGCCTCCTGCCATCCCGTAGGTTTCGTCGTGAGGAGAATAATTTTATATCTTAGCCACTGCCACTACTATGCCTCACCGCATCCCTGTAGATTCTCAACCTCAACCATAATAATATTATACGAGAGAAAACCCTTTGATAAGAATATTATTTTTGTCTCCAGTTGGTCAAATTAATGTTAAGGAGCGTTCACGCTTTATGTCACTAGTGTCATAATATTACCATGATTATATCCCCTTGTGGGTCTATTTAAAGGACAAAGTTCATCATGTGCAGTTCTTAGGTTCATGAATCCTTCGTTTGGCTTGGGGATTTTATGAACAAATAAAAATGTGGTTGCTTATGGTTGGTGTGAGGTTCTCTCCGTCATCTTTTACAGAAATAGGGATAAAAAATAGAAATAATGCGGAGCCACGAGCTTTTCGAACCGAAAAAATTCAATTACTCCCCTCTGAGTTTGAGCTCTAGTATATATGCCGTTGCACAGGAAATCCTTTCTTTTTAACAAAGACGATGAGCCACTAGAATAGATTTCTTTTACTGTTTACAGATATTCCTCTTCACTATTTTTATTCTTTGCATATAATATAGATAGACTATGGTTCTATTTATCTAGAACTTGAAACATAAATTTCTTCTTTGATCTCACGTAGTATTACAAGGCAGTTCTGATAAAATGTAAACATGGATTTATTTTATAATTTATTTGAAGAGATAGACAACTATATAATAGGACATTTTGTTAAGGATATTTTATTTTTTGAAAAATATTAGGTGGTTACAATTTTTGTTTTACAACTTATGCAGTTGTCTAGATAAAAATTCTTCATGGCTTTGTCAAATATTCAAAGTGTATTTCTATTACAAAATACTTCTTAGGACAATATAATAAATGTAAAGGACTTACAATATTAGTGAAATTTGCACTTGTCAGTAAACATTTTAAATCAAAAGTTGCTAAATGTCACTGAAGATGATTTTTGTAACTTAAGTAATTTATATAATACGTTGACGTCTATATGTGCTTATGTCATATCTTGATATGATCGAACAAATAATTAGTTGTGAAATTGTATTAACTAAGTTACTGTACAATGTACAATTCGTTAACCTATTTTGCTATTCTAAAAAATAGCAAATAGTACAAAGTTGAAACATTCTTGCAAACAGAAATGCATAAAACTAATCATAAAATAGAAGCTCAACTACAGTACTACTGAGAATTACATTACTTTACTTCAAATATAAAAAAATGCTCATAACTTAATAAAAATTTACAAAGAACATTATTTAATCTGGAAAGCATCACATAAGAAGAAATTCTACTTTTCAAACACAAATTTAGAATTTGCAAAAAGCATCCCAGGCTCAAGGTCTGTGCAATATTTTTTTTAAGTCCTCTCACTCCTTTCATCTTCCTTCCAGGTCTCATTTTCTATTCTCTTCAAGGAATTTAAACATTCAGCTATATACATACACATCTCCTCACTCACACTAAGTCTGTACAAGGTATTATCGATTCGTCCTTCTGAGCTCTGCATTCGGTTCGTATCTTAGCATTTTTATTTTATTATAAGATCTCTCTCCAGAGTATGAGTGAGAGTAGAAAATACGAATAGATCATGTTGATAGTCGCCAGACCAGACCAGTCCCAACTCGAACCCAACTTCTAAAAAAGCCATACAAAAAAGGAATAGAAAAGCCCGTCAAAAATGCATCAGATCGAGATCCGGAAATTCCGACTTGAAGAAAAATCCCTTGTGGTTCTTCCTCTTGAAATAGCATTAACTACTGTGTACCACATACTAGGAAAAGTAAAAGAGTACATCCCAGACGAAAAGGTACACCTAGATAGATACCTACAGGATAAAGTATAATATATTACCTCAAAAAGATAGACTCACGTCACCTCACAATATGAAGATAGATCCTCAAAGATGAAGATGAAAGCAATAGAAAACTCTTATGAGAAATGCCTTAGAGATTGGAGACAGGAAGCGTGGAATCCTTCTTGTATTCCAAAGAGAGCCAGAAGTGTTCTTTTAGTTTGGACTTTGTATAAAAAAGTAAGAAAGTAGGAGTAGTATATAAAAAAGCAAAAGTATTCCCAGCCCATCAGACCTTATTGACATTTTGATTGATGAGGTTTCCCTCAAGTACATTAATCTAACACCAAAACCCACAAGCCTTACTACCTACTACTATGAACCTACAGCCTAAGAACCACAACTATCACTATCCTTGCCAAAAAGATCTTTTAAAACCTTCCCAAGCTTTATAGTGGATGTGGATCATGTACACACCGACCCATCCATTCACTAACTTAAGTAACTAAAGTAGCAAGTAGCAAGTGAAAAAATTTGATACAGATACCTTATTGGCGTGAGATCACACAGTTTAATTAAATACCAAGGGTGTGGTAGCCATATCGACAAGAAAATTGGCTTCGGAAACAGAAACAAGGGATAAGTTGGGATGTAGCAAGTATTGCTTTTTCCGTTAGAATCTTCTCATGAGATGAAAAAGAGAGAGAAAGTGAGTTAGATTTATTTCCGTGTCAATCTTAAAACCATTTCCGAGCTTGTAATGAGCCGTTGACGGTGCCAGAAAATAGGAAATCTGGACACGAAACAGCCTGATTAAAAAACTCCAGACAACTTTTGGACAAGTCTCGTTTATAACAATAAAGTAGCTTGTCCAAATTTACTCTCTAGCTTTTATATTACACCCAAGTAAAAGTATTTATGTAAGCATTAGATACATCTATGATAATTCAGGTTAAATATGGTATAGCTGTTCTTGTTACAACATTGCATGGTAAAGGGTTAGAATGTTTAGTTTGGAAAGTTCAATTTAATTAAATCCAAGTACCTATATAGTACACATATCTCATGGAAAGTAGTTTCGCCTACAGTTAGTTAGGTAATGTCACTTTCCCCTTATCTTGGCCGTGACAAGTGACAGTGAAGTAAATTAAAATTAAATTCTTTCACAGGAAACTAAGGTGGAAGTGAGTTTTTAGGAGCAAATGAATCATTATGTGTACAGCTAACTGTGTGCTATATTTATACTGTAAATACATACCTTTCATTTTATCATTGGGTACAATCAATGAAAAATGTTATTACTTTTATACGTAGTTGAGTAGAATGAATATTGATTGCTGATTAGATTTTATTTCATGAATTTATTTAATTTCAGCTCAAAACTTTGCCTTTTACATAACACTAGCAACTATATTTACGACAATACTGGCATGTCGACCAGCAGATCGGAATTTATTTCCTGTGCTCAAGACTCGAGGTTGGAAATATGCCCTGGTGGCACTGGCCGATGCAGAGGCAAACTTTTTAGTGGTGAAAGCATACCAGTTTACAACCCTTACGAGTGTTCAGGTAGCATAAATGTTTAAGGAATTGTTTTTTATTTTTAGATGGTAAAAGTACTAAAGCAATTTGCTAATTTTATTTTATGATTGTAAATTTACAGCTTTTGGATTGTTTTACAATCCCAACTGTGCTATCGTTATCATGGCTTGTTCTAAGAATTAGATACAAAGTTGCTCACATACTTGGAGTCTCGATATGTCTCTTGGGAGTTTGCTGTTTAGTTTGGGCTGATATTGAAGAAGGTCGGCCGATAGGGCAAGGTAATTGCGATAAGATAAAAGTTTGTTAGATTATAATATAATCTGACTGATAAGGCTAGAGTGAGGTTTTCTGTGATTTCCATTTTTAGGTAAAGACCGCTTCCTTGGGGATATGCTGTGCTTATCCGGTGCCTTCCTCTATGGAGTTTCAAATGTTGCACAAGAGTTTGTTGTAAAGACATTTGATATTGTTGAATTCCTGGGGATGATTGGCCTTTTTGGAAGCTTTGTGACTGGAGCTCAAACGTAAGTTTAGAAATCTATTTTTTGTAATCCAATTCAAAATATTTTTATGGATTAAAATCAGTTTAGTGACATATTCAATGTGATAATTTGACGATAAATCGATTAAATTGTTGAATTATTATGTTACAACTTAAATGTAGATCCCCAGATCCTCCTCAAGAAATATATCTTTAAATTGAATGATTTTGTGTTTAGAGTTTTGTTGGAGTATGGAGAAGTTACTTCCGCCGAATGGGGAGGACTGACAGGGACCCCAGTATTCCTTATGATAGGTTTTGCCACAGCTCAACTTGCTTTTTACGTGGTGGCCGCACTAGTGATGAAATTATCAGGTGCCACCGCCTACAATCTGTCAATCCTCACGGCAGACTTTTACTCACTCATCGTGGGAATCTATCTCTTCCAATATAAGGTTAGACACTGCCAGAGCCACTTTAACCTCTTTAGTTAATAACCTCACTTTTATATGGCGAAAGTAAAATTGGTTAGCAGTAAAATTTTTACCAAAGTTCAAAGTATCCAACCTACCTTTTGAACTGTAAGTGCTTTCTGAGTTTTAGGTCAGGTTTGGGTCGGGAAATGAAATCGATTTTGGCAATTTTTTTTTCAAGAGCAAATGGCACAACCTTACAGAGAGTGTAGAGAATGGGAGAGATAGTTTTAGGTCTTTTTTAGAGTTATGGATGGGCTTGAAAATGGGGCCATTAAAATGTTAGTGCAAAAATTTAACCATAAATTTTATGGAGATTCTTTATCATACAACAGCCTACAGTAGTAGTAAAATCAGTAAAACGGTAGTTAGGAATTTAATCGTCCCTTGTGAGATAGCCTTTAGCTTAACATCTTTTAGTTCAAGGTATTTTAACTACGCGTTATTGCTATACTTTAAAGTGTATTTTTTATAGTGCAGTTACCTACTCTTAAAATTCAAAATGGCTCTCCAAGGGTTGCGATGTATATTTCTTTTAGGTACCACTACCAAACTAGACTATTCAAATACAACTGGCATTTATCTTGTATTAATTTTTGGAATAATTGGTACTTTAGAAAATAATTATTGAAGTAAAACACATGACATTGTAATTGTTAATATTGTGTAAACTTAAAATGAAATCATGTTTAAGACCTCAAATTATAAGAAAAATTGTCTTTTTTTGACATCTTTAAAAACATGGATAGTGTAAAGATATAGTGCCAAACAGTTGATGCCAAACAGTTGAACAACCATTAAGAAGGTTGCCATAAATTAAAATTGAATAGTATAGTAGGTTTCTTTCTGTTGAGTTAAAGCAGCGTTTCAAGATAAAATTAAAAATTTATAAAGTTGCAACATGAAATGTAAATCTTTGAAATCTTTACATGTACAAGGTGTTTCATAAGTATCGGGTACTCCCCATAGTAACTTCCCTATCTCTTGAGGTAGGTCGATTAACATTGTTTCCCATGTTAAAGTCCATATACCCGATCCCAAGATAAATAGACACGGTTGCTAAAGTTTAGCAACCGTGTCTATTTATCTTGAGCCGATCCTTATGAAGCGCCCTGTAAATAATAAATTTTTTTATGAAATGATGTACGACTCGACTCAGACCCCTTTATAAATATCAGCAAAATATCTTTAATTGTACCAAAGCCAAACAACAAATTAGTACACTAGACTCGTCGTAACCAGGAAAGAAAAGGGTACTAATGGGATTTTGATAAATAAATTGCAGTTCCATGCCTTGTACTTCCTCTCCTTCGTGTTGGTGATGACGGGCGTGATTGTGTTCTCAATTAAGCCGACCATTATAGCTTCTCATATTTATAGGTAAGTAACGATCCTCTTCCTAATTTTTTTCCTCCTTCTATATAAAGAATCTAGTTTAGTTTATAAACTTTTATTACTGCTTTCACCACACTATTCTTCAGATGGAAGATTTCTTCCTCTCATAAAGATACACGAGAGGTAGGTTTGTTTCTGACAGGTATATTGCCACATTATGATATAAGTCCCAGTACAATTTGGTACGTTCCATACTACCAAGACCAACTACGTTTCTAAATAACAGCCGAGATCATTTATTTTGTATTAGTTCTTATCCCACGTCTTTTATATAACCCCTTTGACCCTTTATAGGTCTTAGGGCAAGCTAGAGATTGCAAGTTTATAAGTAATTCTCTTTGTTTTTCTCTATCGCAAACTTTGAAAATAGCTTAGAACTAAGATGAAGTGACCACTTGAGTTTTCCCAACCAACAACAACTCTAGTGATTATATTTAACATCGTCCTAGCCAGTTTATTTAGAAAGATATGCTGTAGATATACTTGAGCCCATGGGTTTTTAGTAAAAAAAATCGTTTTCGTTTTAGCTTAGTTCTTATGCTATGGGTATGAGAAGTTGTGGTTAACTCAAGGGGAAATGTGTTAAACTCTTGACACGGGAACCCACTTGGGCTGGCATTTCTTGGCTTGGATCTTGGCTCTTGATCTCATCAAACAAAGATCAACTTACAATCCAACTCAATACGGAGAAAAACTTTCTCTTTCTGTAATATCAACTGCGATTGCTACCTTCCATAAGAATAGTAACAGTTTTATTGGTATTCTTCCTGCAACTTGTTACTAAAGGTATATATATATACACCTAGGTGGGATCAAATGATATTCAGTGGTAGTTGCTGAGTTTGATATGGATTGTTGGCCTGGCAAATGGTATTCTTTCTTTCGCCTGGATTTGACTTTTTATATCATTCCATTTCCTTTTCCGGGTTTTACCTGTTTTGGCAGGTCAATTTCTTTATCGAAAGAAAAATTACTGTTTTTATCCACTTTGTTACAAATGTATTCAAAAGTATGATTTGAAATTTTTATTGATATATGTTTACTTTCTTTTTTATGTGTTTCGATTTTATTTTATAGGGATCCACCTGTGCCCGCATGAGTTCGATGATGAAGCATTGGTTTACACAGAATGTAATTTTATGTAAAAACATTTTTCAGCTTTGACGAAAGGATTGCATGGATCAGGAAAGTTTTATCTATAATTTTGTTATGTTACCTACTATACTATGTTTTTATATGTATTTTCGCATGTTATTATTTACATTTGAATACTTTTTACAGATTTATGATTTAAGGTCAGTCAGTGTGACTTAATTTTTAATAAAGTTAATGCTTGTATTTATTGAAATTTTTGTTAGCATTGTTTAAAAGTCTCTCAGCTGTCACTGTCTCATTCAATCTGAAAAAAACTTAATTTTGATGTAAAGTTGGATATCTACTCCGTGGAATATCTGTTCCAAGAAACATTTGATAAAGCAGGTCATATAAACGATCATAAAACCAAAAACAGCCATCCCCAAAAAATAATAAAATCGATCTTGATCAAATTAACCCTTATTAAATTCAATTCAATGCTAGAACGACCAATCTCCCTACCAATAAAAAGTTTCACTAAAATCTATTTGACTTGCTCCAGAATGAAACTTACCACTTCGTGTTCTATAATTCTCCCCATAAAGCTCTACAGTTCCGGTGGTCTGGTATCTGAAAATTTCCTTGACTTTATTTCGCTCTTTTTGAGTTCTACGAAGCGAAATATATATCTCTTTGCCTTCTTATCTTAAGACTTTAGTTCCATTTGAAGAAACCCATTGATGATGATGATGTTTACTTTCTTTCTGCTTACTACTTAACTACTACTGCTTACTACTTCTGTGGGAAGAAAGTAACTTTCACTTTCACTTCCACCCAAGAAGAAATGGGCACTTAGGATTAACCCGTACTTATTTAATGCACTGAATAGGATTTCTCTTTTATCCTTTCATTCCTTTCTCTCCTATATTACTAAACTATTATTATTATCTTCATCGTCCTAACTTGAGTACTAACTAACTATAATAGTAGCAAAGACCAAAGGAAGACGAGCCAAGTTCCAAAATATAGTTTCCATCCTTCCAGTAGAAACTTTTGTGATTCAAAGACGAAAGCCTACAGTCTACTGGTTACTCTTTTACTTCTACGAAAAAAAAACAAGAAACAAAAAAAAAATACTTCCGAGCTTTTTATTCCCCTGTAGTAGCAAAACACACTGTTATTGTCTGGAAAAAGGAACTATTGTATTGTATTGAAGTTATAAAATATATAGGAGAAGTAGAACTAAACATCTCATTCTCATTATTATAAAGCTTAGTAGCTAAACTAATTCTCTTGACTGTTTTTGTCCTTGTGTGTTTGTTATCTTCGTGGGGAAAAAATAAGGACTTTAACTCGAGAGCACACAACCACGGTTGATTTAGAGTTGATGGCTTCCACTCCACCACCTACAAGTACTTGTCCCTATTCTTCAACATCCGGGTTTCCTGGGTGTGGAGGGGGAAATAATGGAAATGGTGCAACTCCTGGCATGGCCGGATCTCTTTTAGATGCATCCCCAACCTCTGGAGTGGGATGTCCTGGTATGATCATGGGGGATTCGTCATTTCTGTCCAGCCAGAGTTGTGATGTTGTGATGCAGACTACTGCAGGTGGAGGTGGTCCTCCAGGTGGGGGGTGTAATAATACTTGTAACAGACGGAGTGATCGGTATAAGGATACTAGACAGGTAGGTTTGACATTTTTTAGACCATGTTATGCAGTTGATTAGAGTTATAATTTTTGAAACAATAATATTGGTCTATCTGCCAATCCTTCAATTTGTGGAGACGCCTTTAGTATTTTGACTATAAATTTAATAATTGTTTATAGCTCAACTGTAAAATACGACGTGTTTGCGAAACTAAACTATTACTCGAATGCATTATAATATTGTAACAATAAAAATTGCTGATTTTTCGTCATAATCTGAGAAATAACTACAATTAAAAATGTTAACTTGTGAAGCAGCAAAATAAAGTTAAAAATACCAGAATCTTTTTCAACTATTTATAGTTTTAACAAAGCAAAATAATTCAATTCAATTCAAATAATTTGAATACTGTGCAAATTATCACTTTCAAACAATTAGAAATTAAGATATATACATTGTAAATCTTACTCAATCAGTAGAGAAGTTGGATATGAATAAATACCTTAAATTGTCCAACCCTACCTACAAAACTCTCCTAAGAGCTAGAAAATTACGAAATACATATAAATATTTCCACCAAAACGGTCTAAATAATACCCGTAGCCTCATATAAATATTACTCCTTAGACTAAAGTAGAAGTAAAATGAAAACTAATCTAATTTATCAAATATTTTGACAGATGTACGAAACTAACGGGACATATGTCATTCCTGAAGATGAAGTTTGTTGACAAGGTCTACCAGTTCTGCCAAATGCTTACCTGTCCTTTCTCCTCAGTTTGAGGAAAGGTCTTCATAGTGTTCAGCATGGTAAAAACAACAGCAAGACATGATGACACAGCAGATGCTGCGTGAATGTGAATGTTACAACTCATTTCCTTCAATTCGGATTTATATTTATAGTCCTACTAACCAAACCAAACCACTCATCCACAAATCCATCCGAAGACTTTCCCTTCCATTGAAAGAGCAATTTGGGAAAATAAGCACATTACTGAATATATAAGCCCTAAGTTACTTACTGTACGTAGAGCATTCATACGTAGAAAGGTAGAACTTTTTTATACGAATGCCATGACGAATGCCAAAGTGAATTTTGTACAATTTAGTTTGAATTTACTCTAAACTAAATTATGCTACGTAGTAGTAGAAATACGTGCAATTTGCATCTGAAATCTAAATCTAATAATAAATAAAATTTTCATTCGAGATTGGAAAATATGAATGAATGATGATGATGAATGGTGCATAAAAACTTACTAAAAAAATTCATGCATTTCATATATAGACTGTCAACTGTTGACATTAGATATCTCGTTCTTCAAAGTATTAAATAATATTTCGCATGAAAAGGTTACCTAAATTTACATAAAAAGTAAGGTACAAAATAAAATAAAATATTAAAAGTTTATGTATAAAGTTTTTTTTAAGATTTTTAAAAAGCAGTATCAAAAATACAGTGAAAAATAAATTGTTAACTGAAAGATAATTGAGTCTGCAACAACTTCCGATTTATTATTAGGCATTAGCCTGCCTCGTGGAACCCATTTCATCAAATTTCAAATTCCTTATTCCATCCCTTGATATTTAACTACGATACTTACATACGCAACAAACATGTATAGCTCATTTTTTACTGCATCAATTAAAATTCTCCAACCGTCCCATAACGTTCGTTATGATTGCATGACATTCATAACCTAAAATATTACCCGAGTCAAGTCACAGTCAGAAGTTTAGTTCGAGATCTTTGATCCTTAGAGGAATGAGAATACATAAAAAGAATATTTCTGCCAAGATTACAGTGCTTGATAGAAGAAGGAAATGTGTCGCCGGAATTTCATCCATTTTTCATACAAAGTCCCCAATAAAAAGGTACCATTTAGGTTCATCCATAATACTTCGTCATAGGCCTTATCAACTCCGACTGATACTATTTGGCCCGCTTCTAATGTAAAGAGAAGCGACACTCGGAAAAGTGTAATAAAGATATTATTGCGGTTGACTACTTCCTCTACTACCACCATCAAATACCGTCATTTTTGATGTAATCATTTGCTCCAGTCAACTTTCTTCTACAATTTACTTCACACAGTGGGGATATACCCGATACGTATGAAAAATTCAATATCTTTAAAGAAAATTTTTGAGCTTTGAGTTTTGAGCTCAATATTATTTCTTCCTCAAGCCAAGCAAAGATAGAAAAGATCGAATGGCTGATGAAACTCTGTCACCTGTCACCTTACACAATTTCATTTCGATTTACGATTCGACAATTTTTTTCCCTCTCATCTTAAATAAATTTCAACCTTCTAAACTATACTTATCTCGATCTAACTTTATTTTTATACTATCTAAAGTATCTAACTACAGGGGGAAATTTACTTTCTCTTTTAAAATATCTTCAAGGGAGAGAAGTTTGTTTTCACTGAACAATATCAAACGGAATAATCATCCTGAATAAATTCAAAGTCGGGTTCTATCTAGACAAATACTAGGAAGGAAAGTGTTCCCTTTTGAGCCGTTCATAAATTAAAGGATTTTAGATTTTCCCATTAAATTCCTTTTTGAACAGATATCTTTAGAGCAACATTTTGAAGCAACTCTTTAGATATTCGCATTTAGTGAAAGTAAATTTTGTAGCATACATATAGAGAATCTACACGTATCCATCACTCACACTGTCACAACTATGTGAACCGCAAGGAACCCACCCGAAAGCTGTGTATTAGACAGCTAAGGAGCCAAAGACGGCTTAACTTGGATTTGGAATGCTAATTGAATTCATGAATCTTTCATTTATCCCTTCCACAACACAAACTATAAAGAGATGAGATGGCTCACTCACTTGTTTCGTCTTTTTAAACAGGATTTCCACATCGTTCATATCCTCTGTTACATAATACCACGATAAAACCTATTTTAACTTTGTATAGAATTTACCAAAAGAAGCTTAAACATGCTTAAACGCTTAAGCAAAGCTACCTTTACAAACTTGAATTCTCTGTTTGTTCTGGAATAATTGTAAATTATAATGGTTAGATGTTTTAAGCTTTTTACCTATAGTGTTGCTTTACGAACGTATTGATAAAGACGTAAAGTGAAAGTAGCTCTAATAATTGTGTTCAAATTAGAAAATTTCTATTACAGGTTTCAATCAGAAGATTTATGACACCTGAATTAACATATATGTTCCTTTTGAAAACGGCTTAAAATTAAGAATGCATCTGTTCCAATATCGCTCTCTAAGAATAATCGCTCTCTAACTATTTCTATCTTATCTAGAAATTTTTATAGCATTTGTCGTATTTAAACACAAAATGAAGCAAATACGATAGCTTATATTGGAGAAGCCATTAAAGTAATATACACAAAATACATTGCGTAATCCAATTACACTACTGTATAGTATTATGACATACTTACAAGATCTTTGAAGTTGTACATTTTTTTAGCAAAGTAGAGAAAGTACACGTACATCAAAATAGAAAATCACGAGAGAAAAAAAGTACGTAAGAAGAGTGGACAGAGATAAGCCATAAATCTTGACATGAGATGAGATAGAGGACTTTCACCCACGGCAATATTTAGGGTTGCCTATCCCAGGGTTTCTTAAAAATGCCTTTTAAAATAAGATTTGTTTAATTTGAAATGCTTTTCCGTAAACAGATTACGTATTTTCTTTGTCGTCCATAGTTTATCCTTAAAAAACTTGGAGATTGTCATACCCTGGTTTTGGTCATGATTCATCTACTACATTATATGCCTTCATTCCATCCACATGCCATTTATACTTTCCCCTGCCTGGTAAAAGAAGCAGTACAACGTATCTCCACTTATCTTTCCTTCTTAGCCTGTCACTTTACATTTTTTCTTACTAACTAGAGACCTCTCCTTTCCTTACTTATTATAAAGCTTCAGTTTCTTATTTCCAGATTTTTTCCGGTTCCTACCTTGTACACAGTTACACAATATCCTATTCAACATTTTACTTACTGTATGAAGAAACATATATAGGAGTACACCACATCAATAAGGATACAGTGAAAAGTGACACTTGCATTATCTTCTATGCTAGCTCAAGTATTTCATTCATTCAGCTCTTGTGAAAAGTGATGTGACAGACACCCACGCTTTGTAATGATGACAATGATGTGTCTTTCCACTTCATTTAAGGAAAATGTCTATTTGGTCTATACAAAAGATATGCATTCTATTCAACTATTATATCAAAAATTGGAAGACAGAAGAACCTGCGAAATCTTCCAAGCGGAACAATCTGCTCTTCATATTATAACTATAAGACACTTTTAATGTTTACAGATTCCCACGGTTAGAAAATTTTGTATTTTAAATGACTGACATGTTTAACTGTAAAGTATTGTGAGAATAAAATTGAAAACTTAAAAGCATTTTCAAAATAGGAGAGATGATCATACAGTATTCATGATTTAATGTACAGTCAGTTCTGGTTTTCAAGTATATTACACAGGCTTCTTCCTTAATCACAAAGTTTTATTTGAAAGACTCTCCGAAACTGCTATCTATTATATTTCAAATGAATTCTCGTGTGCAAATAAAACTGTAATGGCATCAAAAACTGTGTCTACGTGTACAACATATATTTATTAACTATTTCAACCCTCTATCTAAAATTATCGAAACACCTCCCTTACTTTATCTAGATTCTGCCATACTAACTGTTAACACTAAGCCTAAAAAGCATGAAATCATATCCTAACCAACTTTCCAAAGTCTCCAGGCTTTTCATCAACCATAAGAACTGTAAAAAAATAAGAAAACTTTAAAAAAAAAACGTTTTTTGTTCTTTAGTACTTACTTGAGTGTGAAGAAAGATAACAGACTACAAAAAGTAGAATAACAGAAACTGAGCAATCTCTCATTCTCATCTTGTATAAACCATGCACACAGTTTTACTTAACTTTTTTTCTACTACTGTACAAGTTGTACTTTTACTTAAAGTTAACAAACCCCATCCATCCATTCGGAGATGATGTGACTCTTTTACTTAAGGTGTTTTACGATTCTCCTATCACGTAATAAATCTACACATGTAATTTTCACAAGTGCTTAAAACCTTTCTCTTTTCTTTTCTCCTTCTGGCCTTCCTCTTTTTTTCTTTCTAAACTACAAGAATTTAGCTTCGTTACTTAAATAACTTCTCGAGGATCTTACACACAATAGAATAGTTATGTAATGTCTGACATAACTTTTAAAACAATTACTCTAGTCTGAATACTGATAAAGCGCAGACCCAAGCAAAAACAAAAGCAACAAAAATACTTTACTCAGAGATGCTCTTTCTTTTCAAAAAAATATCATATCTTGAGAAAAAAAGTCTGAGCCACAAAAAAAGTAACATTTTAAATTTTTTAATACCTACTTTTCTGTTTTGATGTAAAAGATACCAAGATCATTAAATAATCATGGTGATATTCCTTTCTCTCCTAAATAGAGTTTTCTTTTTCAATTTATTTTACAGATTTTCATCCCCGTTGTTTTTTGTACACAAGAGATTTCCTCGTAACGAACCAAGCCTCAAGATAAGAAATCGTATTAGCAAAAACTCCTGTACAAAGTCATAACATGTACACACAAACCACACTGCTTCAAGCTAATTTAACTTGTTCCATAAAAAAAAGATTTTTCCATGCAATCATATCGCCTAGCACTTTATACGTTAACTTTTTTGCCAATTTTTCAGAAACTCACGTCAACCGACATCAGCGTACAAGCACAATAGAGCTTTTATTAGTAAAAGCATCTGCACTACGTAGGTAAATAGAGTTGTTTCCCAGCCATGCAAGGGCAAAATAATATTCTGCTGAGTGTTTCACCGAAAAAAAATCCTAATTTGAGTGCCAAATTACCATCTCAACTAAAGAGAATAGGTAAAGCGTCTGAAAAGGTGGATGATACGACGCCAAGATATCCTTCAACCGCTGAAGATTTTCATACCGTAGGGGAAGACAGAGCGTAGTGAATGGCTAAACACATGAATATTTTACCACCAAGCCGTGTAAAAGATTATAGAGGGGATTTAGCACGCTTTTATGTCCAAGTTATAAAATGAGACTCGGCAGTAGGCAGTAGCTAAGGCCATGCTACGCCAGGCCTTAAAGAATGCAGGAATACTGATACTGACAGCAGTAGTTACTTTCTACTCAAGATTACCAAGTAGGAAATAAGAGGCTGATGAAAGCTGACGAGAAAGTATATGGGAAGAGAAATCCCATCCCATCACATACGAACATTTTATACATTTTTATGCACAAGTACTCACCAGCAGCAGTAAGTATCTACGTTACGTGGATACACCTTTATTTTTCGCTATAAAAGTTTATGTCTAGATTTACTAAAATACACACTCTCATTCTCATTCACTCAAACATGCATACAGAGAGGATATCATTTTTTTCTTTAAAAAAGTATGAAGAGATTTTCTGCATTTTACGACTCAAAAGGGAAATGGGTTGAAACCAGATTTGGCTTAAGTAGGAGGTTAATTTGCCAAGAAAAAGAACTTAAGTAGGAAGTGACATTTTGAACTGGATAAAAAATACTCTGGGTGAAAATACCGTTAGGTTAAGTTCGGTGCAACGTTCAAGTCTTTACGTACGGTTGGGTGGTGATGATGATAATAATATAAAGACACATATACGTACATAGGAACCATCACCTCGGAACTTAAAGGGTTAAATTAGCCTTGAATAAATTTATTCAAAAGGCATGATATAATAAATTTTAAGAATGTAGGCACTTTGAATAAAAAAATTATATGAAGAGAAAATGAGGAAATGGGAGGAAAAATGCGTAGGTGTAGCTGTGTAATGGAATGATGGAAATAATATTCCTGAGAATATTTTTTTACTTCCTTTCTATTTAAACTCTTCTGGAAATTGACGCAATCGTTTGTCTACAATTTTATTTAATGTTATTATCCCTGGGAGTGCAGAATTCAAAAAGAAAAATTACATATTATGAAAGGTGACCTGAGTCAGGTAGAAAATCTAAGGAAATACCATGCAATACAACAATACAGCCAATCAAAAGTGCAATCTTGACTATTGGCTTCATTGTGCTTATTTTTTACGACAGAGCAAATAAGAGGTAGTATACGATCTGACTGGAATCAAAATGTCCAATAAATAAGACTTTCACTCTACTTTAGCCATAGGTAACGGGACTTAAAGTTTATTTAACGTGAGTGTTCATTGCTGACTGAAGTACAAATGTAGTTCTCAATTTCACAAAAAGTAATTTACTTATTGTTCCCCTAAATAAAAAAACATGGGGTTGCTTTTCTGCACTGAAAGTTTTGCACGTTTTTGTAAAATAAGTTTTGTAAAAACACCCACGTACTTTTCACTGCTTTACTACCCTCTTCAATTAATCTTAAATGCACAACATCTTGCCTGAGGAAATAAACAAAGAGAGATGTTTGTATTTTCTGTTAAATAGCGGCTTCGTTAGCTTTCCCTTGTTCCATAGGGAATAGTTTTAAGGTGCTGTGTAAAATTCACAGAGGAATTTTGACTACTTCTTTTACTTTTATATTTATTTTATTACAAATACCTGTCTGCAGATAGGAACAAGAGTAATTAATTACACTCTTTATATTGCTGTTTATATAATGAATGGAGATGGATTGTTTTGCAGAGGAAAGTAATCAGACAGCCTTAAAAGAAAACATTAATATCCGATAATTGTGCAAAATGTATTCAGGAAGAAACTACACATTGTTACGTATTATGATTTATGATGACTAAGAATTTTCAGCCTTGGATATTTTTCTTCTATGAATTTTTTGATAATGTAAGAGATGCAAGTCAAACTTTTAAAATAATATTGCATTTTTTTAATTTTAAGACGAAGGTCAGAACTCATGCACGTTGCATAATGATAATTCGATGATAACTATTAATACACAGTTAATTCACATTTAAATTAATTGTAAGTTGTTATACTGATCCATACTGTTCAAATCAACTATTTAAAACATTTCTTGCTTTTATACCTCAACGAATCAATCATTCCATTGAATTTCCGCCGTACATATCCTATCATGCTATATCACAAAGAATAAAACTTCCATCCCGTTTCCATTCCTGGAAGTTTGAAATCCCATGATGGTTTTGGAATTTTCATCCAGTCTAGATTTTAGATGAGAGTAATGTAAAAAAAGTCGTAGTCGTAAGGAAATGCTGAGAATTAAATTATCACAGTTGAAAGCTCTAATCTAAAATCGGAAGGACTATAACCATAATTTCATTTAGTTTCTCACTCGCACTTTCACTTTCACCCTCTCTCTCATTCCCCATCATCTAATCTGAAATCTTTGCCAAAAAAGTCATCCAATTCCATTCCAATCCAATCTGCTTCGAGTGACTACTCCTGCCTTATATTACATCCTGGATGGCATACGAAAAGTCAACTGTGCGTGTTAGATTTCAAGCTTTTTCTTTCCCTGCATGATATGATCTTATAGAAGAGACTTTTCATATAAAGTGAGATTATATAATGCGTAAAAATACTCACATTAGAGATTGGTAGCTGAAATAGAGTTTTCTGATTAGATTCATTGCAATTGGTAAACGAAAACTGAAGTCAAATCAAGATCATCGTGTCACTTTCAACTACTTTCACCATTTAGAAAATTTTCATTGCTGAATTTGTAAGCTTGGAATCGTATCAGCAGAACATTATGTCACTAGAAGGGGTATACACTTTTAAGAATCAGTGTGGAATATACAGCACAGCCAAAAACTTGTGTTATTACATCCATGCGAAAAGCAGGTTTCTCATTTTGATACTGATTTACCAAGCTAACTTAAAAAGCAAAATTTTAAATATACTGGACTGGATAAACTGGACTTTATGTGTAAAAATACTGAAATCATGAATAGGTAGTTGATTTAAGGTTTTATGTATAGATTCATTAGTAGACGGAAATTTAAAAAAATCAAAATCATAATGTCACTTTCAACTAATTTTAACTTTTGCATAGCTGTGTTGTAATCGTATCGTACTTTAAGTTACTGAAAATACATAAACGTTTCAGTATACGTGCAGAATAGTAATGACCGTACTGCAATCAAAGAATCCTTTAGCATTTAGAAACCCCACTACTTTCACAATTGGTTTAATTAAATTAGTAACATATATAATATTGTTTGCAGTAAAACTTCGATAACTACTGGCGTAGAGTAAACAATTGGGAAAGAGGGAAAGACTATGGAATCAAACGTTTTATTTCTTTTGCTATACATCGTAATGAATAGGCTAGGAAACAATAAAGCAATGGGAAATAAAATCTGAATATGAAGTTTGATGCCAAAATAAACACATTTATTCAATTGATTGCAATAACATTGGGAAAAAATTTGAAGAAAGTGATTTGGACAAAGCTGGAATGTCTTTATGGAAAAGTTATTTTTTTCAATAGCTTTGTTTTTTACGTTCCTGTTTTATGTTTCAATAATTTATACAGTGATAATTTCATTTTCAATAAAGCAATACTGAAGACATTATTTACACAGAATACTTCTCTTTTCTGCCTGATTATGTGACAACCAATGACTTCATGCTGCACAAAAGAGTGTTTTGTAGGTAAGCGTCGTATATAAATTGTAAGATTCTATTGTAAGGGTAGTTATGACTAAAATGGAGTTATCAAAACATGTACTCTGAAGGTTTTATTTGGTCAGGTTTTACATCAAATTTCAGTAAAATTAAATTAAATAGTTATTTTAAATGAATGCATGAAAACCTGAAATTTAAATTAGAAATATCTTCCAGAACATGTGCATTGTTATATTACTAATTAATCATCATTTTAATCATATTATTCCTAATTAATTCTAATTCAATTCCATAATAATAATAATCCTTTTTTATTACTTTTTATAAAAATACGGGTAGAATGCCAAAATACGTTAATTCTATTTAGAAAGTTGCAATAATTAGTTAAAGTAGAAATGACGTAAATATAAAAAGAAGTCTACCAGTGCGTTTTGAAGCAAAAGTGCATTCATGCAAGTCGAATTTTAATTGGTTGCTTACTACATTTATTTTTAACTAAGCCATGTATCAGCAATAACCGTCTAACAATTTATTTATCATTTCGGATGCAAAACATTTCCTGAGAAAAATGTAAATGAACGTTTGCTTTCAAGAAGATAGAACACCTTTTGATCTGTAGATAATTTGCAGCTTCATTTACCTTTAAGGTACAAAATGAAAATACATAAAAAAGCTTTTTAAAATGAAATACCTACAATCAATTGGTTAATTGACAACTTAATAACTATTTACAAAACCGGTTATCATATTCAGGACCTCCTTAGTTGTCTTATGTAATTTAGTGGTAAATTAAAGGGAAGGGATTGGTTGCATGTCGGCTAATCACAAAATTGAAAGTAAATCAGGGAAAGCCAGAAAAATGTATTGCTTTTGATTTTCGTAATACATCGCCTACTATAAAAAACAACTCAACTAACCAGCAATTTAAAAAGAATACTTTTTTGGCATATAAATTGTATGAGTAATAATTTAATTGACAAAATTCAGAAATATGAAATCATAAACTTCTAAGAAACACTCAAATACAAGTTTGATCTAGCTGGATCAGTGAACTTTGTGTAAAAATTTAAATATACATCTTTCATATAAAAAGATCGGTCTTGGTGATTTTCAAGCATATTCTAAAATTTTAAAACAAAGTGAACACTTCATTCACATCTCTTTAAAAACTTTTAGAAAATGAACTCTTTTTTCTTCATAACCTGCTGCATTTTACCAATATTATTAGTTACTTCAGCTCAAATTAACATAAAAGAAGAACTGTTAGGCCAAGACCAAGAGAAATTAAAAAATCTTTACTCCAAAATATTTCACAACTCAAACTCATATAATTCTATCAAACTTCGATACGATACATCTTTCAGACCTCCAAGTACCAAGGTAGAAAAGCCTGAACCCACCCTTATAGAAGTTAGCTTGAAAGCAGTGAAGTTTATCAAGACCGAAGAATCCAACAAAACAATCACCTTCCAGGCTGATTTTGTACGAGAATATACTGATTCCAGGTTGGCATATGAAGCACCAGAAGATATCAAATTTGTAAAAGTTCCTTCAAGATCGTCCGAGATTTGGATGCCACAGATTGAAGTTTATGGAGCTTCAAATCGTGCTTATCTTGGTCGAAGTCACCATTTAGAAAAACGCCTTCTAATCAGCCCCAAAGGCAGAATTTTACACAATTCTCCTATAACCGTGATTTCACTTATCAATGACAAGAACGGAAATTCTGAAGAGATAAATACAATTCCAATTCAATTTATAACGGAGAAGGATACCATAGATGAGGTTGAGCTGGTTTGGAAGCAGGAAAATCCTGTGGAATTATCAGAAAGTACGGTCTACTTGGATCATCAAGCTTATGAAATTCGTTCTGTTGTTAGTCAATGTAAGAAGACTGAAGCTTATGGCTCTGATTTTGGAACATTAAGTTTTAGCTGTTTAGAATTGCATTTTAAGTTTATTAAAGACAATTCTACTTCATAGAATAATTTTCATCTTTTGATAGAAAATTCTTTATATTGAACAAATTGTTTCAAATTACAATATTTAAATTGTCTAAATTAATATTTATTCTTTTAAAATGTAAAATGTTCTTTTAAATATGAGATAAATTATATTCCATCAAATGAAGAAAGAATTACTTTACTGCACTGCAATAGTAAATACTACAAGTTATAAGTAATTTATTTCACAGATAGAAAAAAAACATATCGTTGCATAAAATACGATATATACCATGCATACCAACTACGTTTTAAAATAGTAATCCAATCAATTCCACACCCTGATTTACAATTTACAATATTTTAGCATAAATTCAAAAAAACTCGCATATTGCACTTTAAAATAACATTCAAAATTACACAAACATAACAAAAATTGTTTAAGAAAAATTGTAACTTAGAAAAGTAGTTGCATTTTTTAATTTAAAAAAATCTTCAGGGCAAGTTCATCATTTACTTGGGAATTCTGAAAATTGTAAATGTATTTTTTCAGCTAGGAGTCAATCAAAATCAAACATCAAACGGAACTGCTTTGCTAATAATAATTAATATAGAAATTATAACTTTATAAGTTATGTGAATGTTTGCAGCCAAGAAATTAAAATCATACTTCGTTTCTGAATTGATGAAATAGTTATTATAACCATTTGAATTCCAAGTTTCTGGCGGCAACCCATGTTCAGCCTTCCAAGTTATTATGGTGTAAGCCTTAATTCCTCTCCCAAAATCTTTTTATTTTATGTCACCTTGTGATCCAGCCTACACTAACCCTGAATCTACCCCAAAAACCGAGTTTTTTGCAAAAAAATTTCGAAATTCTTTTTATTGAAATGCACTAAGCAAAGGTCGCTAGACTCAGATTTGAATAATCAAATACTTCCCTGGATTGTGTGTCCTATAAATGAAATGCAAAGAAATTGATTAGAACGCTTAGAGTTTAAAGGTATATGCTAAAAAATTGTATGCCAAATGGTGCCTTTTTTGGCATAACTTAATTATTACTAAGAGTTTGCATCAGTGTTGTTGATGAACTCACCAAATCGGTAAAAACTAAGTTTAATTGAAAATATTTGATGTGCAAAGCCCTACAACTTACAGTCTTGCATCCCTCTTTAGTCAGATTGCTATTGCTTGCATTTAACTGAATTTTTTGAGGTTTCATTTTGCCAATTTTTTCATCCCTAATTTTAAATCATATGTACTGTAAAATTGCAGTTTGAATTGATTTGGTAACTAAATAGTGTTACTTTATATAATTCTAAATTCCCATGTAAAAATATCGAACCTAAAACTCATTTACAGCAACTTACTGTCTAATGAACTTTATTCTTAGTTGTATAAACGTTTGTAGCACCCTGAATACTCATTTCATATTTTTATTCATTATTTGAAATAAGTTGTCTAGAGAGAATTCAAGAGATTTCAAAAAACCCAAAATCGAAAGATTTCAAAAAAAGTATTCTTCTGTCGTTACCTCTTTAGAAACCGTGTCTATTTATCTTGGAGCACGAATATAATGTTCTTATTCTTATAAAAAAGACCATCGCCTTGATTTCAATTAGAATTGGATTTATCGTGGAATGAGAAGGCACACCCGAATCTCGATAAAAATTTAAAAGCCACAATGTCAAACGCTTACCTTTTAAAAAATACTACGTTTAACCGCATTCCATATATGTTTATCACATCTCCTTTCAGACTTTCACCCACCATGCCTTTTGCTACAAAACTAGGTTAATATTCATTTGTATATCTAGTCAAGTCTATATTATTAAGGAAATAATGATAATAAAACTACATCAGACTGTCTTTGTGAATTGCATTTAATTGTTTTTATAGAATTTTCTAATTAACTAGAAAAGCAGCTAAGGGAAAGAGAAAGCAAGCTAATGTTTGCTTTTTATTACTCAGTATATGCACTGTAATAATAATAATACAAAGTCAACAGACCTAAGGGACCACGACTGTTTACTTTAATGATGCCGTTCGTGCACAGTCCTTCTGCACTTCCTATGTTTCATCGTTTCATGAATTTAAAGAGTCAAAGAATGTCTGGAATTCCTAAAGTTATACCTTCATGCATGCAAATATAAATTATTCCAATAATCATAACATTTACTTTTTAATTATTTCCTCAATCATCCTTCTATAAATATTGTTACGTATTGTTTAGAAATTCCTGAGTTTTTAAATGAGCCAATAAGCACTTTATGTATGATGTAATATTAATTAAAACTTCTGGGTTATGCCTTACATTTCTTAAATTAAGATTGCTGAAAGTGATGTACTAATTTGGGTGAAATTTTATAAATGCCCTTTGGTTTTAAAAAAACTTTTAAATTTATAATTTAAAAAACGAATGAATTATAGAAATTTGGGTTTCTAGAGACAAATATTCTTGAGTTGATATTAGAGGATGTTATTTTCATGGAAGTATATAAAAGAGAGAGAATTTCAATTTTCTTCCTTCATTTTTTCTCTGAATACATTCAAAAGGAGAAATTGTGACCTGTAAATTATTTACAAATAATTGAGATGTGTTTATTTATTAACATTGACTTTATAATTCGCAACTCCGGTAAGATTAACATTAAACTACAGTCTGGTGTACATTCTCCTTCCAATTATAAACTTTGAGTGAATTATGATAATCTCTTCACACTTTCCCCCTCCAAGTTCACCTTTTATTATAAAGCTTGTATTATCCGATTTATCCAAAAACCAAAGTTAGTAGGGGACAGTGAAGGCTGAGTTAACTTTTTTAAAGAATCGATTATTGAATTAAATTAATTAAAGGATTCTAGAAAAGTAAGTCCACAAGAAGCAATACATTATTGCCTAAAAAACATTCTTAAAAGTAATGTAATTAACAAATTATTGCATAGTTAATTAATTAATTATGGATTGTAAAATAAAATAAAAAATTAAATTCTTTCTAAACTTATAATCTAAACTTCTTAATTATGATGTTAAATGTGAGAGCTTTGATTCATGAAAAAGTACCCTTCATTTTAAAATGTCTTAAATTGGCAATTTGACTTTATATATTTAATTGTCAAAACAATACAATTTTTGTCGCAGGAAGTTTCTGACTGATTAAGTCAAATAAATCAAATCAAATAATAATATTAGTTTCGAAATAACATGATATTTACATTATTTATGAAATTCTACAATATTTTCTTACACGCCCTACTTTCATTATCATAATCAATCGATTCTGATTTTTTCATGATAAAAAATCACGAGATTAGTAAATAATTTTTGGGTCAAACAAAAATATTCTTTAACATAGAATATTTTACATCAATTTTTAGTATGGAATGCAAATGCAAAAAAGTAGAAATTCTTTAATATTATCATCATTTCAATATGATTTCAGAAGAGCCAACTATTTAGTTATATCAACAAGATTTAAAGCCTAAATCTTTCAAAGGCTTTGAAAGAAAAACCAAACAGCTTTTTTTAACCTACCTGACTTTCACTAATAAAAAAGCTAATTTCATAGTTTCAAAAAGCCTGGGTGGAAAAGCAAGGTAAAATCAGCCATTAGATCTAATAGGCCCTTGTTTAGCTAACTTTATCTAATAGTCTTGTTAGCGAAAGAACAACAAGAGGTAGAATTTCTAAGAAGTACCAAGTACCAAACATATCTTGTTTCATTTGCACATAAAAGTTTTCTACCTTGCCTGGCCTTGTATAAGAGAACTTTCTTAAGCAGGAAATGCTTCCCCTCTATTTGTTATTCTATTTTCTTTCTCGTCTTGTTTGTTATTCCGAGCCACTATTAAAGTAAACAAACATCTTAAGTCTAATCACACTAGTCTTTCCTCCGTCTTTTATGCAAATCCAGCTCAAAAGAGATCACGAAGAGGACGGAGTAAGTAAAGTGAGCTCATGCTTGCTAGCTAAAAGTTCAGCTAAGGGGACATCCAAAAAGCACGTGTCGCATTTGGTTGATATTTTACCCAAAAAAACTTTATCCTATAAGTTCAACGGGCGCTTGGCAGCTTTGGGCTCGACCTTTTAAGGGGCAGTTGACACGACGCTTGTCGAGCCCTTCATGCCCTTAAAGGCCAAGATGCTCCCTTTGGTTTAAGCCCATTTGGCTGCCAAAGGGACTCTCGAAGATCTTTAAATTTAAAACACTCTTTGAAATTTTAAACTCACACGGTGGGTAAAAGTACACCAAATTGTGTACATGCTTTTTAGAAGAATCTTTTAGCTTGTACCTTAGCTTAGAATTTCTTCCGTGTAAGAGAGGAAAGCAAGCAGATTGCTTTCTTCTGTCGACTTCGATATGTCCTTCGTTTTGAGCCTTGAGTTTTAAGGGAACAAGACTTGGGTTGATGTTGATGATCGCTATCATCGTCATTATTATTATTCCACCTCCAACTCTTGGCTTTTTTAGCAGATAACAAACAAAAGGGAAAACTTTTCTTCGCATTTCCTTTGAAATTTTAGATACTTAACTTTCTTTTCGGTTGAACAGGTCTGGAACTAACTCTTTGGTAGTATGGTGTACATAGGAAGGACTACATACATACTAACTACAATAAAATAATTTTCGTTTAGATTGCTGATGTAATGTGACTGACTGACAAGGTGAAAGCTTTGAGACAGTCCCGTTTCAAGGGAATACTTTCAAGTGTTACAGCTGAAGCTTTTAGAGATAAAAAATAAGTGCAATTAAAATGTCAACGATTTAGAAATATGCATAATCATTAGTTCGCAGATATTTAATAATTTTAATGCAGTTTAAGTCGTAATGTCACTCTCAATACTAATCAGTAAAATCCAAACACATCATCTGATTATCCCAAATTGAAAATTCTGTGAAATAATAAGACGCATTAGAACTTTCCTGATTTTTATTCCATGGAAAGGAATGCTAATTAAATTTCGGATAGAATAAAGTGGCCAAATGCTAACGTTTTCTTTGAAACTTTTAAAAACATAATTTTTTTATCGTCTTATTTCAAGCAGACCCTTAAACATCCTCCGAGGGCAAAGTTCATCCAATTACACGAAAGGACATCAAGGGTTAGAAATCAAAACGTATGTTTTGCCCCAAGTGTCGTTCCATATGCCAATCTCTTGTCTTTATGTTTCATTCCCAAGGCAAAACATTTCATCCTTCCATATTGTCCCTTCTGTTTAAGACTAGGCGACAAAGACCTTAGGGTAAGTCCCGGTGCCAAGTGCCAACTACTCTAGAATAAAATCCATTAGAGGTCAAAAACACGAAAGAAGTCAGTAAATCTGATGTGAGAGAGGAAACTTAAATCCGTAGAAAATGAGAAAAGTGTGATTCTCATCTCTTGGAAAAGGACAAAAGAAGATTTTGACTTGCTTTTAGTTCTCTGAAATTCTCCACTTCTATCTCTTCACTTTTTACTCTCTCTTACAAGTACAACATTCAATCCTCCAATTCACCTCTAAACCATTATACTAACACCAACCAACGACCACTCTCTCACTTTCCTTGAGTTCTTTATTGATCTGGGTTCTCTTTTTAGAAAACATCCATCTGTCCATTCTGAACTTGAAAATCCTAATCCTAACAATGGATTTTTCAGAATCGTCAATAAGGAACTAGCAGAGCTTCAAATGTTTTGTTGAAATGAGAGTTACCTAATCATAATAATATTTTTAAAGAACTCTTTTAAAGTTCAAATTAAATGCATTGTTAGGCTGAAAATTCCATCATAGTTTCAATTTAACACTTTACGTCTTACGTTCTTACATTGTAAAGCATTCCCACTATACAATTCTAAGATCCAAAAGGTCTAAAGAGAAAAGATTAATTTCCTAAATAGTTGTACTTAACGACGAATCCAATTGTTAGTGTTCAATTGCTGCCATAAAGACCAAGAGAACAAGAATAGTGTGGCCAAGAAGCGTAGGTTAAACTGGCAAGAATTCTATCTACTACGTATCTATAAGCCCATGGGGACTAATCTTCACGAAATTATTCGAAAAGACTTATTCCTGCTGAGCTATATGAAATGCTTGGAAAGTTGGAAATGCATTTTGCATACGGTCGAATAGAGTTCTCCCCAAGCACACTGGGCAGTCAACTCTTTTTAATGCGACTATCAGCAAAATTCATTTCTCTTCCAATGTTCCAACGTTCCAATGTAAAGTTACCATCGCTACTTTTCCAGCTCTTAATCGCTAATTAATCCAATATGCAGTACCAATTCTGTAAGGAAAGTGGAGCTACAAATCTTGAAAATTTACCTTGAACCAACGTGTTTCCACGGTTTTGGTTTGGTTTTGTCTTTCGTTATACAGGTGATCCAGCGACATAGATTTTTTTGAAATTTAAAGTTTTTGAAATCTAGGGGAAATGCCATGGTTAAATAACCATTTATATCTAGACATGTTTCTACGGAATTAATTAAATAGCTTCATGGGCAAAAAAATAATTTACCATGCACATTTTTTCTGTTTATTTATTATGAACAAATCTATGTCTACAAATATATTTGTTAATTGAAAATTGGCAAGTGATCAGGTTGATTATTTGTCTTTTAGAGGAACGAAGTTCAAACTCAAAACCTGTGAGGGTCGAAGTTTTGGTCAAAATTTCTGAGTTGCAAAAATAGCTAAATAGGACATTAAACTGATCTGATGATGATGATAAACTTCTGAAAAAAGATAAATCAGTATAAAGCTGCAACTTTTGAAATTAATTAAATTCAAAAACTCAAATTGAAATTCAGACAAAAATCTTCAATGTTGTCGAATTTCATTT
>JAQFZZ010000051.1:0-42649 GCA_034696405.1 Isotoma caerulea | reverse complement strand
TTTAAAATAAGTTTTTAAGTTTTAAATTTATGCTTCTGAAGATACTTGGTTATAGTTTTAGTTGTAAAGTTTATTCGAGTAATTAGCGCATCAGTAAGGGATGTTCAGAATTAGTCTGTGGACATAAAAACTCAGACGAAAAGTAAGGGATTTATCTGAATTAAAAATAGAATAGAATAATTTCTTATTTTTATAAGCGGCTTGAAGTCGAGAGCGGCTTGCAGTCGAGAGAGGCTTGCAGTCGAGAGCGGCTTAATACGAGGTTTTAACTTTAAAAGCCGGGTTTTTAATTAATAAATAATATTATTAGTATTTTGTTTATTTGCCTGAATACCCCACAATGATTTTTAAAAGGAGATATATTGATTCATGTACTTGATTATAAGCTTAATAAATTGGCTGAATCATTAACGTTTGAAATTTAAAAACGAAGCTTTAAAATGTGTAACGTTGATGATAAATTACAGTTAACAATACTTCCATACCAAGTTATTATTCTTAACCCTTTACTTCAAACAAGATTTTCGCAAATCCTGTACATATGCATAACGCACCTCCCGCATCTTAAGAGGCGATGGTTAACGTCTATGTCCCAGGATTTCGCGAAATGTAACAAAGTTTAATTATGCGTTGTTGTCCGAAACAACTTTAGCATCATCGCATCGCATAATCCTTTCCTATCACATTTTCATTATTAAGCTTGCCAGGTATTTTTTAAACCAGCCTTTTAAATCAAATTAGCTCCTTTAAGTAGACAAAGAACTTTGAAATTTTCTAATCTACTTTAAATTACCTGGTAGTTTTAGAAAAAAATCAAAATGAATTCAAAATTAGAAGACATAGAAGGATTAAGAAAAGATATTCAAGTCTTAAAGGCTGCTGTAAGTCTTGTGTGTGACTGGATTTCTGAAAAATTTGGTAATTTAGAAAAACTTGAAGTTTTTACAGAAATAAAAAATCTACCACGTTTCTTAATATCCTGCACAAATGGAATAAAAATATATTTTATTCCATAGGTTTTGAAAGTATCAAGGGAAAGCAATAACTTTCTAAAAATGTTCTTTACAGATATTGAAATATTAGACAAAACTGAATTTCTTAGCTGTAATAGCGGAAACAAAGATCTGAAAGAGATTGAAAAAATAAGACTAAAAATTACTGGAGAAGAATATGAGATTCCACAGGATCAGACGCCGAGCAGAACAACAAAGACAAACACATTTCCACTACTTACAGATGATTCAGAGTCTTCGTATAAAAATCATGGTAATGAATGAAATTAATGATAAAGAAACATTCATAATTATTTCAAATGCATTGCGTCAAAAAAGCTGCAAAGTTCGATCCTAAAATTTTTTATTGAATAAACTCTACGAGTAATAAAATCATTTGTATCAAAGTTGAAGCAAAAACTGTAGGCAAAGTTTTTTGTGCGAGTAAAAATTAATAAATTTGAGCTTGAGTATGGCCATTAAAAAGTTAGAAAGGCAATAATTAGAATGCAAACTTTTGCATCATCTATATTTTATGTGCAAACTTTACATCACACTTGTAAACTTGTAAGTGTAAGCTTGTGTAGGTAATATACTTCTATGGTGTAAGCTATGATTGAATACATGATATACATTTACATTGATTGCATTTGCAGACGACGATGAAGACAATAATGAGGATACTATTGAAGATACAATAGAAGACATTCACCACCGCCATGAAAATCATGGACATTTTTACCATGGACAGAAAGGTCTGCCTCTGCCTTCAACTTTCATTTCTTCGTCAGAAAGTCAAATGGCCGATGTTGACACACTTTCTGAGAAAAATTGTCCAATAAAAAGGAAGAAATCTGGACGTAAGTATTTTATGCTATTGTAAAATCGTAAAGTCGAAAAATTTGTGAAGAGAAATGAACGCTAAAATGGCTAAAACTTCTAGTCACTAGTTAAGAGTAGAGATTTAACTTTTAAATGATATAAACTGAAATATTAGCGGACATGGTTTAGTTTGCATGAAATTAAATCGGCATTATTTTTTTTACTTCTCAGGAAAGTCAGGAATAAGAATAGATGAATATTTATTGGAAAATTTGTCTAACTATTGAATAAGCAGTAAAGTTCAAAATGATGTAATTTTTTAAAGGAATTATTCATGAAAACTTTTATTTTATTTTATTGATATTTTAGTCCACTAAACCTTACATTTTGATGCCATGTTACGATTGTTGGTGAAAAGAAATCTTGGCATTTTAAAACTATGATACTTTACGATCCTTCCTCTTGTTAATTTTGTTTGTACTTTGTACAGCAACTACCAAAAGACCCAGAAAGTTAAAACCCAAGCCAACGATGTCCTCGAACGTATCAACAAATTCCGAAGAGGTAATAACAGATACAATCCAATGCGAAATATGCGGAAAGTTTCTCAACGGCACGGTTGCAATGAAGAGGCATGTCCAAACCCATAAGAATTTTCGACCTCACGTCTGTCTCGAATGTGGCAAATCTTTCCAACGTAACTTTCATCTAAAAACACATATGATGATCCATACCGGTGATAAGAAACATCAATGTCGATTTTGCGGACGACTATTTCTCCTACCAAAAGACCTTATCTGTCATGAAAGAACTCACACAGGTGAGAAGCCCTTCGCGTGCACTTACTGTCCAAGAAGATTTACCTTGAAAAGTCACTTAGTAATGCATACTCGGACCCACACTGGAGAAAAACCTTATAAATGTGATATGTGTGACAAATGCTTTTCGCAATCAAATAGTCTTCGAGTTCACAAAAAAACCCATATGAAAACTCAAGAAGATAATGCAAATGTTTCAACACCAACCGATTCTACAGAACTGAAAAGTCGCAAAATTTCGAAACAATCATTAAGTGAGCAATTTAAAGAAAGCTCTGAGGGTGAAGTTGCCAGTGCTAGTACGAGTGTAATTATTAAAGGTCAAAAAGTTTTGCAATCTAAACTCCAGCAACACCAGACTCAAAATAATACCGTTTTCTCACGGGGACACCACCAGACATCACAGCAGGGAGCACCCTTGGTCACTATATTAAACTCTGTACCTGTGCAGAATTTATTGCCCTTGCAGCCTCAAAGTAGGCAACTATCAACAGTTTCAGCACCTCAGAATAATAGTCAGCAGGGTCAGACCAATGGTGCTTTATTTGTCTTCCAGTATCCTTCGTGAAAATGAAAATCTTAACTGAGCTAAAATTTCCTTTTTTTTATTTAAATAATTTTAAATTATAAAATAAGATGACATAAAATTATAAGAAAGCTTCTACAAAGTAATACATTATGATTTTTAGAAACCTTCTTTAAGATCAGAAAATAGCACAGATTATGAAATGCTTTTTATGTACAATCGCAGCTAAAAAGAAATTAGGTGTTGCAAAGAAATTTTGTAAGTTAATACATATTAAAGGATGTATTCCTTTGAAAATTTTTATTAAGTCGCACCACAAATATACAATACAATGTAAGAAAAATTATTAAAGGAAACTGACATCTCTTAGAAAATTGCAACTAAAAATGAAATGCTCATCCGTCTACAACATATTATTATTATTATATACACGAGAAGATACATCGATATCTATGACGAACCTGTGATCACCTTAAGGGTAAAATGGAGTGAGGATCAAGTCTTATATGAAAATGAACTAGATATTCTGTGTTGTTAATTCTTTGAACACTTATAGCAAATGGGGCACTTGGATGAAAAGTGAAAGCTACGAGTCGTCGACCCGAGGCTGTACTCCCTTTTGCTAAAATTCCTGCATGAATTTGAAACTTGTACATTCCTGAATCTCGTCCATAGAATCTACGGAAAATGTTTAAAACTGCGTTTTAGAACCAAGTCAAATGCAAAATTGAATTTTCAAAATACTGACATATGAAGGATATATTTACCTAATTGGTATTTCACCACAGGCTTTAGGCCTTTCCATGGCTGAAACCCTGTGATCATCGTATGAAAACAATGCTTGATCCAAATAAGGAGAGGCACTGTAGGATTGAGCACTTATAGGTAACTGGGCTAAAATCCTTTTCGTAGCTTCAACTGGTCCACCGAATCGGGCACTTGTTATCGTATGTCGAAATTTCTGATGAATTTGTCTACAAATAAAAAAATTAACATTTGAAAAAAGTTTGTTTTGGAAAAGCGATATTCTTAGACATGATATATTAAGTATAATCTAATAAAATATGGGCCTTACTTGGCATAAATGTTGTTTGAGGGCGAAGAAGTAAAACGAGTATCATAAGTCAAGTTGTTATTTCTAAAATAATCCGCAAAATTTTCGAAAAAGTCTACTAATATATCTGTGGTGTTTTCAAATACAGCTAAGATTTCAGTCGTTGTAACGTTATATATCACAAATATGCAGTGCTGGGTATTTGGCTCAGGACTGCGGAGAGTAACTACATCTTCACTGGAGTATTTTAATAATAAATGTTCTTCGTCTAAAAGTTGCATCTTCCATATTTTCAGTTTAACCAGTTGCTCGTAATATTGAAAAAATCTAGACAGATCTGATAAATCAGGTAAACATGGGTCTATTGCCACTTCATGTGCTTTCTTGAAAATATAAGTTAATAATCTTTGTTTTAATGTATTCAGAAACGCTTCGTCTTTGGGTCTCGTTCCAGCAAAACTTGGCACGGCTAGTAAAATAAACAAACCAATAAATATTTATTGCTTGAAATAGTTAAGCAGTTTAAAATTTGTTTAGAATGCAATGCAAACTTACAAGAATAACAAAGTTCGTCATCTTCATAACAAAACCTTCCAAGCGTCCTTACAGGCAAGAATTGTCCATCTTCAACATGGAATAATGTAATTGTCTGATGTTGAACCGATAAAACTGCTAATGTATTGTTATATAAATAAAGTCCTTGATTGTGGGAGAGAAAAATTCTATCTGTTTTAAAGCTTTTTGAATCTGTTACGACTCCGTATTTTAAATCAACAATATGGATCGAGTAGTCTTCCAAAGGAAATCTGGGATTTGGATCGACAGATTCGTTATTGCGATGTATTTCATTAGAGTTATGTTGAGAATTTTGCCCAAATTCATCTTGAACATATGTTGCGGAACCAACAATTAAGTATCGAAGGTCTTCTGTGAACAAGGAGCACTCTCTGTTTAAATCTTCCCCTTGGGGTGCAACTCGAACACGAAATTTCAAACGGAAGAATGAGTCGAACATATTCTGTCGAATATTTTGGGCCGTGGAATCTTGATCTTCTCCACTGATATTGTCAGGGTAGCCGCGACAGTAAGGGTCTGGTCGAGTTTTTCTAATTACCACCGGAACTAATGACATATCGTTTGGTACCGACATACGCGATCTCTGCAAAGATAAAGATAACATAAGAATTAACATAAATATATGTTATTTGCTCACACAATATCGTCAACTCATAATACACTTCGACTACATCAATGGTCTACCTTTTCAGGTGGTCCAGGCGAGTAATCACATATATCCGGATTTGCTTCCCTCTCCCAGTCTTTGCCTAACTGAACGAAAAGGTGATTAGCGGCTTGAGGTCCGAGAAAGTTATAAACTTCGACTGACATTTGATCAGCTGAAAATGCTACAAAGTACTTTCCACAAGGTGTGAATTTTCTTAAAAAACAAGGAGGCTTTTCCACATGTGTCACAGTGAAATTTGGAAAGATACTTTGATGCATTGATCTCTGTAAGTACTTTTCTGTGCCACTTCGACGACCAAATCCACCCCATAATTCTCGTCCAGCCAGCCTCAAAACAATATTCTGTCCTGCAATTTCCTTTGCTTTAAGCCCTTTCTCAGGCTGTTCCTTATCTTTATAAATGAATGGATTGTTGCGATACTTTGGGAAGTCCATTTTTATTTTGTTTAAGCTTATTAAAGCTGCTTCAGTTCCGCGTTTTCTAATTTTTCGGGACAAAAATGTTCACTTAAATACAATTTTTGTTTTCTGCTGTAGGGATGTGAAGGTTTAATTGTCCAGAAGTCATACTGCAATCTATTCAAAACAATAAATACAAGTATCAATTAGAGTATCACAGCATCGGTTCCATCCAAATAAGGTACTTTCTGTCCAATTACAATTGCCTGATATTATAAATATGCTTATACACAGTGAGTGACATTTGACAGTATTTACCAAGCGTCTCCAAACAACATTTGGAACTTATAGCCACTGTTCATAGTCTTCATAGGTTTTTAAACTGAGACTGGTTATCAACATTTTAACAGTAATTATTTTGTTGATAAGCAATTCTGAAGCCATCATTAGAATTAGATACAGACTAAGTGCTAAACTAACAACCTTTTAATAGATATATTTTTATAATTTACAGTTAGCAATTTGATGTTTTATAGACTGACGTACAAACGGAAAACATTCAATTATTTGTGTATTAAAATAAAACTCATTATTTACCTCAAAAAGTCCCTTTAAAAGTATAAAAATATAACTTCAAAACGGATCACAAACTCAGTGAATGCTTTCAAATAGGTTTAAGGGGTTGTGAAGTAAATTCAAATATATTATCTTCATAACCACGATATTGATTCAGATATCTTCAGCTGATACAAAGTACGTATTTCCTTCCGTGTATGTCAAAATTTCTTTAAAACAACAAAACTAAATAAATAGCTGAACCAGCAGCAACATTTTTTTGTTAAAATGAAGTAGATAGAAACACTAAAACATATTATTGTATTATACGGCCAACGCAACGGTGTCAATTGACATAACAGTCTCAAGGTGCCCACTTACTCCTACTCCTGCTGAAGATTTGAAGACACTTCTCAAGCAGATGTTCTTAGTTCTTGTATCTTTTGATTTCAACTTTGCACCAATTTCGATCATTGATCTTCTAGATCTCCGTGTGAGACTTTTTAACCCTTCGTCAAAACATCTAAATCTACGTGTCATAAGGTGATGTAAAGGTGGAGTGAAAGTTAAAAGAAAGGTGACAAGGTGAAAGGCGCTTCTATGTCTACTTGCTGAAGTGTGAAGTGCAGGGTCTACAGACGGAGAAGTGATATGCAAAATCGGAATTTAGCAGTTCAGAATTTGTAAAATTATACAATGACAGTACAGTGAAATGTTGACAAAGTACAAACTCACAGCACCTAGTGAAAGCGAACAGAAAACTCTCGTATTTTGTAATTTCTTTTCCATATCTTTATAATGTCCAACTTGTCGATTCTTCCGGTTGTGATTCTTCTGATACCGAAGATAGATGCTTTGACGACTTCCGTCTCTTTTTTATAATCTGCTCGTGATCCGTCCGGAGTTCGAAATATAAAATAAATACTAAATACAAATATTGATACCTCGTTACTTTGTATCGATAATTACAGAAAGACAAAGAAAGGTAAAAGGTGCCAGACAGAAAAGGAGTCACACACAGCAGGCTCACACTTACCACGTCAATTCAATGCTTGCACAAGTTTGAAGTTTACACAAGATCCAATAATCGATATAAAAATCGAACGATTAAAACCGTTGGAGTGACTTATCAAACCACAAACAGCCATGCCACAAGTACCAACAGCTGATAAGACGCTTTCCTCTTCGTCCCCTTTAACAGTGATAGGGGTATCAGGAATGACAAGAAATCGGTCAAGATTGGAGACCAACTTACTTCGTCTTTTATCCCGATGTGAAGCCATGGCCATGGACACTGAACAACTTCAGGATAACTGGCGTGTTGAAAAGGTACTCTTTTGAATTTTACATTTTGAACTTCAAAATTTGAAGAGTTATGTACAACAAGACATTTCTTGTTCTTGCAAACACCGAAAAACGAGTGAAAAAATATGCTACAAGCTGCAATACAAATAATTAATTTGAATATATATTTCGTACTTCCGATTTCCGTCCTAAAAAGTTCTAAATGTTGCCGTACAAAAGTAACGTTCTGATACGATTTTGTACTCAATGGCTTTTTCTTTGGGCTGTTTATACATAACGCAATTGTTTTCGTTATTGATGAAAATGATCTTATCTTACATTTACTTTAAAATGCTAAGATTTGTTGTCTTGTTTCAGTATGCAAGTGCCTTGGAAGTAATGCTCAGTGACTTGAGGACTGGACCAAAGTAAGAAACACGTTTGATTTTTATATCTTAAACGCTTTGAATAACTAAATTCGAAACAAAAGCTTCGGTTAGGTTATTTTCAGCGATTGATTTGGTAAGCGTTTGCTAGCGTATTTCTAAACAGTGCTATCTGTTATCTGTTTAATGTTTACTTGAAATTCAGTGGATAGTGCTTTTTCTATTTCTATAATGTTTACAGTCAACCAGAACGCGACACATTACTCGAATATGGAAGACGGATTGAATTTATCAAAGGTGTACTACACACAGCGAAGCTGGTATGATTTAATTTTAAGTGAGAATTTTATTTCTGGATAAAAAGAGAATATCTGTTTTTAAATTCGAATGTAGTCTTCTGTCTCAGAAAAAGCTGTGGCATCTCAGCTAATCCATCCTGGTCCTTTTGCTTCGGGATCCGAAAATCATAATCAGAGTATGGAAATCAAACATCGACATGCTACAAAATATGCAGAAGACCTACGTAAGGAGTTACTTGGAGAACCTTCATCGTCTTCCCCATCGAAGGAAGAGGGGAACACACTTGAAGATATAGATGAATTGTTAAAGTATCACCATTCCATGCAGGAGAAAATCGCAGATGATATGATAGAACTTACAAGAAATTTAAAGGAAATTACAAAAAATGCTGGACAGATAATTAAATCTGATACCGAGGTACTCTCTACTTATAGCATAGTGATAATTTGTGATAAATCAATCAGTACTCTTTCGTTCACAATATTGCGTTCTATGTTTAAAGATTTTGGAACGCTCCTCAAAACTGATGGATGTAAATGAATCATCTTTGAAGAAAGAAAGCGAAAAGCTAGAAAAATACAATAAGAGCGCTTGCAAGTGTTGGGTTTGGGTACTTCTGGTTATCGTCTGCTCACTGTTTATAAGTAAGACTATGTTTATACTATACAATCAATTTCTTTTGATCTCTTATCATCAATTTTTAAATTCCTGATATTGGTACTTTACACTCATTGTTTGTTGTATTTGGTATTCTAGCAATGGTGCTTTTCATGCGACTTTTCAAAAAACGCCTGGTACCTGCTAGCTAATTAATTGTCAAATGATGTTCGAATTCTAGAAACAGTCGATGAATTTTAATATATATATCGAATGCGCGTTTTTACAAATTAATTAAGTTTGCACTGTAATCTAAACACAACAGGATATTATAAATAATATTTAAATGAATACATTAATCCATTTTTTCAATAATTCTGATAGTAGTTTTAAACTAGTAAAGTTTAGCATATTTCTGTATTAGATTTTATCATTCTACAGGTAGGAGAGGACTAGAAAAATTTTGTCTGAATTATGAATAGCTAACAAATAACAAACGGCTTGCTTTTACATTGCTAAGCCGGCTAAACATTTTTGAAGTCAAAACTAATTAAAACTCTTGTACACGTAGCAGTAGAGGATTCGGTTGATCGCACCTTCTGTAACGAACGAGACCTGACAACAAAGCAGACTCCGGGTATTCACAGCCTTATTATCCCGGTTTCTGGTATCCTAATCTTCGGTCCTTTGTAATCAGTTGGAAATTGCTATCTTTCGAAATGCGACTTGATGTAAACAGGAATGGACTGCTTTTTAATTCTTTCTTGAGCTCGTCCATCTTCTTTTCCCTTTTTCTTTGCCATAGCCATAGGTGGTACATTAACTGGGCGTGGATACGGCGTCCTGTAATGCATTGCTGAAATTAATCAAAGAATATAACTTTAAAATGAATTTTAAATTACGATCACGTCCTTTTCTTGGACTTCCTTCATGCTTCGTAACTTGTAACACAAATGAAAATTCTTGTGGCTACCTAAATCAACACGAGCCTGAGCTTCATGAATACAATCAGCAACAACTTTCGGATCGTTCAGCGTTTTATTTCTTCGAAACAGCGTTTGGGCTTCGGTTTTAATATAATCTTGCTCAGCAATCGAGTCTTGCGGTTTTCCTGTCGAAGCCTTCCATGTCTTTCCCAAACGAAGTATCTGCTTGTAAAGTCTTAATACTTGACCTCTAGCCTGGGTCACACTGGACATTTTGAAACTTGAGGAAAACTTACTTTAGAAATTCATAATATTTTCGAAATAAAAAAAACAATTTTTCAACCTCTTCAAAAGTTAGAACCGTTTTGTACGCAGATGAAATTATTTATTTTTGTCACATTGAAAACAAAACTTTGACTCTCGCGGGGAATTTTATGCGCCAGAATTGAGTTTATATTTATAAGCACATTGTTTAAAACGTGTTAAAGTAAAAAAGAAATAGTTCGAAATTTTGGTTATTTTTTTGTTTTTGGAGACTTTATAATTGCATTTTTAAATAAAATTGTAAAGTGTTGACTTTTGAATATAATTGAATCAAAAATGACTCGGTTTGCACGAGGTAAAACTACCCACCAGCGGAGAGAAGCAGATTCAACGCCTTGGACAGCTTTGAAAGAAACACCTGCAAAACCAGATAAGAAAAATCGAAATTCTGCTGGTCCTAGTCCAAACGCTGCAGCCACACAAAACTCTTCTGGTGAAAAAGCACAGAATGGAAATGGCAATGGTTTCAAAAAAGATTTTAAGAAAGGAAACAAGCCAGATTTCAAACGAAAGAGTAATAATTACTACAAGAAGGATCAAACGAACTCAAAGCCAAGGAATAATAATAATCGTGAGGAGGAAGAATCTGCAAACTTTACCCCAGTAGGAGGGAAAAACGTCAAAGGTTATGGGCAGTCGAAAACAGTTTTAATCTTTGGGCAGTTCTGGGTTGGTCCTGAAGATGCTCGAAGGCTGCAAGGTCTTGTTAAGAAATTAAAAGCGCAAGGTTTATCTCGACAAGAAATAATGAAAGCGTTGAAGAGCGAGCAGAGGGTCGCAGAAAAAGCGGCGAAGCGTCGTAGAGACAAGACATGTTTCAGTTGTAGGCAGTTTGGCCATGTATTATTTGATTGTCCGAATCTGAAGGGGAAATCGGGAGGGGACGATAGTGGAAACACGGAGGATACTGGAGCCGGATTGGGATTGACGTCTGATGGAGAAATTTGTTTTAAATGTGGATCAACTGAGCATACGTCACGATTTTGTAAAAAGAAGGTAAAACAGATAATTTTCATCAAAACAATCGATAGTATGCATTTATGTTGACCCTTATAATTTGTAATGTAAACCTAACTATTTGAACTTTCTAGGCCGACAAATTCGATTTCGCCAAGTGCTTTATATGCTCGCAATCTGGTCACATAGCTCGTCAATGCCCGAGCAACACCAAAGGTATTTATCCAGCTGGAGGCTCTTGTGACGAATGTGGCTCTGTAAATCATCTCAAGAAAGACTGTCCAGACGTTATAGGTCATGGAGATGTTGATGATGGAGAACCAGATCCATCAGCACAAGTTTCTCGTATATCTGATCCATACCTTTCAACAGAGTATGAAGAAATTCCTGAGCAAGAACCGACAAATAGCGAAGAAGAACCTAAATCTTCAATACCTTTGAAAAAGCAGTTCAAAAATACTGTGAGAAAGCAAAATCAGAAGGGAAAAAGAAAAGCAGATGTTTCAGAACATACTGATGATGATAGTAATGTCCAACAGAAGTTACTATCAATAGCTTCTACTACTTCTGTGTCTACTCCCGATTTTTCTTTAGATGCACCTCAACGACCCCAACCACCAAAAAAACGTAAAGTGGTCAAATTTTAAAATTATGTTTTCGAAAATAAATTCGGAGTTTATCGTGATATTTAATGTTATAACCCACGTCTTTTTATTCAAAAATACTTCGACCTACTTAACAATAATTTAATACAATCAAAGTCTACCACTGATAGAGATAACTACAAAATATGTGCTCATGTGGCGTTGGCGTATACTACATTTAATATCATTATACACTTGCGTAATATCCTGATTTTCAAAAGATCTAGACGCTTTTAATGAGCTGCATGCATAAGGCTAGGTACTAGGCCCCATATCTACATTCAAAAAATCGTTATTACTCAAATTACTGATAGTTGTTTGTTCGCAGATACACATAAGTAGTTGTCATCATTATTTACATGATAGTACTGAAATTTTAAGTGACTGGTACATTTAGTTTTCGAAATGACTTTCTTCTTTGAATAATATTTGAAACAAAAATGCAAAACACAACCACATTATTATGTATTTTTACCCTGCGAACTATGGCATGAAAGATAACTTTTAACCGTCTTGTTTAAATTTTTTTATAGGGTACATTTTAAATTCCAATTTTAGAACAGGTCTTTCAAGCAAGTATAAGCAAGCAATTAGGATTGAGTAATTACTACCTAACGCAATTTGAAGTTTCTAATCACTATCTACAATATCATACTAGATTTGCAATCAAAATGAATTTTTAACGTGCAGAATGTGCAATTACACTATCAATCATAGTGACTATACTGCAGCACACGACAAACTTACCCTATAAATCTATTTTCATTCTTCAGTGTGTGGTCAGTTTTTTTATCTCACTTAAAATAACAATTCAAGTCTATTAATATTATTGTAATACGAAAAATGTGTTTGATTATTATTTGACTCAATTAGTGGGCCTTCCGCCCCTGAGGAGATTGCTTTGAGGATTTATTAGTTTGTAAACCAAGTACGCAGCGGTTGTGACAAGAGCAACTCCAACACCGGTCTTAACCCACGGTACGTTGGTCTCCGGAAGAACTCCAAGTCTTCTAAAAGTGCTGTTGAAATCAAATCAGAACTGTTAATTATTTACAGTAAAGTACACAAATCAGTTACCAGTAGTAAAAATAGCGTGAAATTAAAGGATTGAATGAGATAGATAACACGTTATGTGAGGGTGACATAAGCTGCCTGGGGTCTCATAGACTATAAACCAACCATCAATCAGTAAAATTAAAATAAATTAATCGTTATTTTGCAAAAAAACTTTTGAAACTGATATAAAGAAATAGTCTGAGAATGAAAAATGTATCATAAGCAGTTTAAAGATGACCACCAGATAAGCGCATTTACTCAGAATCGTAAATCTACTGCACAAATTAAACTAAAATAGTCTACATCGGACAATACGGTACAGGCAGGACAGAAAAGGAATTGGTTGGACACAAGCAGATCTCGAATCGAAGACAGGAAACGAACTAACCTGCTTTTGTAAAAGATCATCCAGGCCGCTTGGAAGCGACTGTTGAGTGATACAAAACAAAAACCAGAACTCGTTAAATATTTATCCTATGACCTTACTAAATAAACCTTTTAAGACCTTGGTTTTGCTAGTATGGTATGGCTAACGTAGTTCATAATCAAGGCCAAGACTTCAGACTCAACAAATTCATAAGTACTTACGGAAACGCAGCCATTGTGGCCAACTTGATGTAAATCTCCTTGTTTACTCTTTCTACACAAGAGAAACTATGCGGTGGTGGTAATTTGTACTTGGCACAGAACGTACTCGGTTGAAGAATGTAATCTTGCATCACCTCACCACAATCGGACTTATTTCCTACAATCAGCACTGGAATTTTCAGTGTTGAGTAGTAATTCTGTAAAAATAATAAAATATAAAGATATTTTTAGTGAATTTGGTAATACGTCTTGTATATTATTAAGTCATTTCAAAAATTCAACTTACTAGGTATGTACGAGCAACAAATTCGAACGATTTATGGTCTGAGGCATCAAAAACGAGGCATGCAACATCGCAAAAGATTTCTGAAGGAGGAAGGAAGTCCACAACCCGATTTAAGTCAATATCTTGCATCACGATATATTTTTCCTGACCATACACTTGGACCATGTGAACAACAAACTTCGGCAATTCATCTGATACTTCTAGTTTCTTTGTTTGGTCTAATGTTCTCCCAATCAGCCCTTGACACAGTGTCGTTTTTCCACTATTTTTAGCTCCAATTACATGACACCTGTATACATTTCTTGTTGACTGTTTCTTTGCCAAGTCTAACCGCTTTTCTCTCGTTACTACAAAGATCAAACACAATACCACAATATGCGATGACAGATTTTTAGCAAAAAAAACTTTACAACAGATTTTATATTAATATTGTACCATTTATAGCTTCCGTTTGATTTTTCTCTTCAGTAATGGGATAACCTAGATAAGCCATGTATTCCATCGTCTTATTAACATCCAACAGTGTCGTTAGAACCCACTGGCACATAAATCCAGAATACGTAAGCCATCCTTTTTCATTTGTTTGAACTCCAAGGAACATTTGCTTTCCCCAAGGTATGTTTGGACAAGTGGCAAAAAGGTTCATTAATTCTTCTGGACTTAATGCACGATCCCGATCTTTATCATGCTTTACGAATATCGATGTGAAAAAGTCAAAACCTATTTGATTCAATTCTGTAGTGCAGCCAGGTGGAACATTCAATCTGAAACAGCAAAACAATAAGTTAAAATCGTCTTAAAAACGCTTTGTAAGCAGTTCAATCCAGAATAAGATATGTTTATGCAACAAACACATTAAGACCAGATATTCTTAAGATACTACGTCTATAATCAGCATTACTTAACTTTTCTAGATAAAGTTTAGACAAAGGAAGGTTATAAAAATAGCAAATTGTACTATAACATGCAATCGGTATAAACAAACTTTTTAAGAACAACTGCCAGTTTGCACTTGGTTAACCAAGGTTAATTATTAAGGTAAGTTTATAGTATATTAAAATGGTACTTGTACTTGATTAAAATACAATACAATATTAAAACAGTTCATAACCGATATGAAGTTGGGGTAAATTATTTTAAACCATAACCCCATAACCACAAGGTCGTAATAATAGCATTAATTATGGATGAGGTGAAATTATGTTGAATTGGGACATTTCGGAAAGTGGTATAGCAAGACAAAAATAGTTTTAAGTCAGACATTTCTTAGACAAATGTTAAACATACACAATACATTAGTGCCATTTCAAACAAGATCGAATTTTGAAAGCACAAACAAGTGCCTTAAGAAAGAAACGCATACTAATATGCCTAAAAGTAAAAATATAATTTTAAAACTTACAGAGGACAAAGATAATCGTTGCAAACATTGAGATCGTCATTGTAGCCAAACTTTCTTAAAGCGGTCCATGTCGTCTCATGTTTTCCTCGCTGGATGAAAAGTGTATGTAGCACAAGGAATCCTACAGTCAAAAATTTACAATTTCAAGGAGACAACAGTTTATTGTAATACTCACAAACTTCACTACTTTACAGGGAATGATAAAATGCATGAATTGAATAATTAAGTATTACCAGAAAGTGTGATGCCATTATTGAAAACCCCGTCTTGACAATTCCTCTGGATAATTGTCTTCACAGAGTCCAAGGCCTGTGGTTGAAGAGGAGCGTCGTAACAAAACTTTTGAAATGCATACATTTCCATATCATCTAGTAATCCATCGTTGTTGGTGTCACATATTCTGAATATTCGTTCCAGTGCTTTTTTGCTTTTATCAGTCAACTGCAAAAGTACAATCATCATTCATATCAGGCTTTATACTGAATAACTTATTCATTGTTGATTAAAAAATCATGACGCCGTTTTACCTCCTTCTTATCAGAACTATAAAGTGGCGATGTTGGATGTAAAACTGCCTTTTGGGCATAGTAAAACAATTCTGAGATATTTCTTAGCGTTTTTGCTGAACACTCAATGCAAGTTTCGATCTCTGCATATTCATTCATCAGGGGTACGACAATCTAGAAAACAATTAAACAATATTAACACCCTTCATTCCAAGCTACTGTTGATATACATTACTCAAGTTTAGAAAAGTTACCTCCATCGTAGTATAGTCTACAAGATCAATTTTATTCCCCACCAAGATAATAGGTACTTTGTGGGTTTCGCCAAGGGTCTGTCGAATGGTAGGAAGCCAGTAGGCACTGATTTTTTCAATAGTCTCATCATCATTTACAGCGTATACTATGCAAATAACATGTGCTTTGAGAATTTCATCCGTTAACTCCGTCTCACTTTGCTCTTGAGCTGCGATTTCAAATTACAAAAAATTATTTGATTAACAAAATTTATTAAGTATAAATCAAATTATTACATGTTAGCGAAATCTCACCCGAATAATCTACAATATTAGTAGGGACAAGTTCAGGTGTGACATCGGCCGGGATCGTAATTTCCTCAGACTTTGGTGGTACTACGTCAGCAAATTCTTCAGAAACTAGGGACAGAATAACTGATGTTTTACCCACTCCCCCTTCACCTACCAGAAGTATTCGGACATCTCGTCGAACTTGACTTCTAAAATACGTTTCTTCCACCTGTCTTCTGTACTGGTCTTCCCTTTCAGGAATGACGGGAGTTGTCACCAACATTTGTTACAAATCCTTGTGCTTTTACCTTGGTTAATAAAGAACTGAAACGTAATAAAGTTAAAATTAAAATTTATTTTTCTTATCTTTTCATTTAGAGATGAATGAATTAGCTTTTGCTTTTGACTGTCATTCCTAATCATTTCAAATTTAATGAACAATTTACCTTCGTAGATTGATATCAGTAGATAGTCTACAATTTCGTGGAAATTAAGTATTGTGTACGACTGAAATCGAATTACATAATTGTCCGTGACATAACAGTGAACAGTAATGTAATGGTACAAGCATAATTTTAAGGTCAAGGTGTCGTAAAGGTAAAATTTTTGATTTTTAATTGGAAAAAGTACTTCGGAAATATGAAATATAGAAAACTGATACTGACTGGACTTCCCAAACTTCAGTATAAGTAGTAATTTTGAATTTTGAATTCACGATTCACAATAACTAATTAAAAGTGACCTACTACGCATACGATGTACGAGCAAATTCTTTAATTTAATTACTCGCTTAACTTTTAAAATTAGACCATACACTACACACTATAAACCAAATTTATGTTTCATATTATTCTTTTCCTAACTTTCCTTCTCGAAACAAATTAAACCACTATGCACTAATAATTTTGAAACCTTCAAAATACTTACTGAATCTAAATAACTGGACAAAAGCAGCCGCTTTTTTATTTTGTATTTGCAATCAGTTGATTTTGTGTTTTGACAGAAATCTCCTTGCCGACAATAGGGCAAAGGTTAACCCGATTTAAAAATTCGTATCACTCTTTTTGACTTTTGCTGAGCACAAAAACAGTAAACTTTTGGAAACTTGCCTACTAATTTAACATTTAATTTAATTTAATTCGCTGTAGCAAGGCGAATACAGAAAAGCCCATTCACAAAAAAACACAATTCACAGATTTTTACATTCTAAACACTAAACTGAATAAGTTCACAGTGGAGAGTACACACTCCCATTCATTGACTCACATTAATTCTTGACGCACTTTTTAGTCTTTCACTCCTACGCCTTCTTTTTCACATTTAGTTTATTAAATCTGCCTGTGGTTATGATGGTGTAAATTGCATAATGTTTCTCTTTTAAAATGTCAAAGGGGTCATTAGGTCATGTGTCATTTATCAATCCAGTCGGTTAAAACTGCTATTCTTATGTCATAATAAAGAAATCTTTGTGTGAAACAATGTCTGAATGACGTATTTTTAGTAGTTTTTGTATAAGAAAATTTTGTGGTGTATGCAATTATTTTGGGGTTAGTTGAGAAGTTGAAGATTTTTATAGTTTGTATTGCGGAGGATTGCATAGGTGGCAGGAATTGTTGAGTTTGATGGTAAAAGTTAGGTCAAGTCTCTAGTCTAGATTTAGATACTAAGATAAGATGAGATTTGAGATCTTTTCTATACGCTAAATACTTTGAAACAAAAAATAACAATGAATGAATTCAATGAATTGTTGTTTGGTTGGACCGATGTATCGAAATCGAATGTGTTCATATTCTTTATATAGATTTGATACCAGAACATTTTGCAGTTTTTATTCGTAACCGTAAAGTACTTGTATTAATTCATCTTATCGGATGGATAATGTTGCCAGTTGCAATTTGCAATTAAATCTCACCTTGCCTCTACTGTGTGAAGAAAGACGATGAGATTTTTCTGAAATAATTGTGGGTATTGTGCGAAAGCTGCATGTGATATTAACTGAAGGATTCAAAACGATCCCGATATTTAGTGGGGGGAAGATCGGTGAGGGAGTGACGGTCCTTTAATTCGAAAGGTCTTATGTTCACCCATAGAAGTATGTGTTCACCTTATTAATATATTTCTATGGGTCTTATCTTGTACGAAGGTTGAACAGGTTGCATTTTGCTTTCATTCTATAAAACTCTAAACTTAAGTACTGTCAACTGTTAAAAATATGTTTTGAATGTAAATTACATAAATTACTGACAAATGCTAATGCAATGCAGTTAATTTAGTAATGATGACATATAACGAACGATGACACAAAGTCTAAGGGGATAGCGAAACATCTCTGGCAATGGCTTCAAGGATGTTAGAAATAAATGACAAGTTTGTGTTGTATTTGTATATCAATTTCGATTTAAAAATGTAATTATTTAAGCTTCGTTAAGAATCCTTAGCATGCCTAATTTATGATTTATGAAGGAAGTCATGATCATGATGGTTTAAAAATAAAAATCTCACAATTACGGGGCGTGTTATTTAGTTGGCAAAGTCAAGGTTGCTTGCAATTGCAACTTGCTGTACAATCTTTGTATGTAAATTTTGTAACATTTCAACTAAATGACAATTACTGTCCATCTTATATTTGGATGTGAAAAAGAAATTCCTAGATAATACATCATTAGAAATAGTCTAAGTCTCATTATAAAAACATGTAAGACTTCTTCATATGATATTTCAAAGATTTCCTCAATATCTTTCGTCGATAAGCTCTATCGGGCTTTGACAGTTTCGCGTTTCGCTTTGAAATTTAAAGTAAAAATGCTACTTTTTAAGAGTAACAATTTACAATTAACTGAATAATAAAAGTACTTAAACCATTTTCAGTCATTCATTTTAAAATGCAAACATCAAACATGTAAACTACAAGGCCAATATAACCCTCTTTTCCTCAAAATATTTTTCGTACACTGGTCTTTTACTCTACCCTAACCCTTCCCTAGAATGGTCTTCATCACCACCTGCAGGATAATCCATTATTTGTCGGGGAAATGTGTGCCAATTACTACACGATAAAGATGATTACCTTGCCGTGAATTTTTCAATCGCATGTATTTTAATATTTAATAAACTATTGTAAACAGTAGTGTAAAAAAGGAGCGGAGCAAAACCATTTAGAATCGTTTGAAAAGATTATGCAACGTTTGAATCGAATTTGTATCGTTTGAATCGAATTTGTATCGTTTGAATCGAATTTGTATCGTTTGAATCGAATTTGTATCGTTGTAACCGAATTCGTATCGTTTAAATCGAATTCGTATCGTTTGAATCGATTATGTATCCATTTAAATCATTTTAGAAAAAAAATCAAAACTTTGAATTTTTGCACCAAAATTTGAATTTTTAAAGTTTAATCGTTTTTGTATTTTACATAGATCATGGATACCAAATTTCATGGTGATAGGCCTATCCGATATAAACAAATACTTAAATTTGACTTTTCACGCCGAAGGTGTAATATTTTAAATTTTACTCATCGTTTTTGTTTCATCCGAATTCTAAGCTTTTCGGGGATATCCCATTTGCCTATGTTAAAAAATTTTACCGGGTGCGCCTTGACCCCCCTTGGGTCCCTTTTTTGGCGGTCCCTACAGGTTATCTAAAGTATACAGTGGTTGAGGAGAAACAATTTTAGAAAAAAAAAATTTCCCTATCTTTAACATTGGGTCAAAAATTTGATCTTTTTATTGTGACCTTGGGGGCGGTCCTACAGGGTCCATCTACGAACTCGTCCAAGCCATGGGGGATGGGGGTAGAGAGTATATGTACAAAGTTTCATCCCGATAAGTCAATCCGTTCGAGAGTTATCGTGTCACAGACAGACGGACAGAAAAGTGATTCGCATAAAGGAGCTTAATCCTTAATAATTAATTAATATAGTCTTTAATTTGTTCAACACGTAAGAAAAATCTCGCTACAAATTGTTGAAGGTTGAGATCAAAAAGATATTAATTAAGGTAAAAAAAGTCATCTCATCCAGCAGGTCCACACGGACTTATAATTGACCTCCACCAAGAAAAAAAAAGTTGTCCCAACCTAAAAATGATTAGCTCCCATCTTTCGAAAATTTCTCAACTAAGGTATCTATAACCATATCACATCTAAGTTATGCATCAATCTTTCAATAATCATGGAATTGGACACTAACATGCAAAATAGAAACCGTTTTTTTCATGTAAAACTCGTTTTGCATTTTTTTATCCAAGACACAGTGAATTCAATCTCTTCCCCCTGACACCCAACATGTTCTTTTCTTCCTGCACAAAAAATGGTCCAAGGACGGTCAGTCAGTGTGCGTCAGAGCATATTTGATACCGAAGATGAGACGCGACTTGCAAACGCAGTTTGACATTTTTTGCACTGTACTGTGGTTTTGTATTAAAATGGGTGCATGCTAAAAGTTTGGAGAGTATTTTTATGAGACGCATTTTCCGATTTACAATTTACAACCATCAACCATTTACAATCTAAAAAGAAAGGGAAAAGCTTTCTATTTTCACCCAACCTCCTTGCATTGTTTTTTAATACTCAATTTAGCATGATGCCAGTGGCGTATCCAGAAACGGGCTATGGGAGGGGCTTAACCTATCCCTATAATGTTAATAAGCCCCTCCCATGCTCCGCCCTTCCCTATCCTCTCCATGTTAAATTTTCGGGTCTTGGGGGGGGCTCAAGCCCCCAAAGCCCCCCCCCGTGGATACGCGCCTGCATGATGCGAACAACAAACAACATTGATGGGTTATTTCGAAATCTCTAATACCCTTGTCCCACGTGGATAATTAAAATGACCTCAATGAAGTATGAATGTACCCAAGTACCCATGATGTTATGTACCCCCTGTCTGAGGTCTGTCTGGCTGGACTACTGTCAATGAAAGTATAGTGTGTAGTGTAATGCGCCAGGAGTGAAAGAGAAAAGTCACAGGTATTTTTTATATGTATGATATTATGAAAAAACTAAAGCGCTTTTTATATGTATGATATTATAAAAAAAACTAAAGCGCTTTTTATATGCATTGTGTATGTCTGCTAGTCTGCCTTTATGAACAAAGCTAGGATTTTTTAGTGGTTTCGTCTCGTGTGCAATAAAGTCGTCCTTTCCTCCTTTCCTCTCTCGGTCGGCGGATCAGCTGGAGGTTTTGTCTCGTGTCTCCGTTTTTGGTTTTAAAAGGATTTTGAACATTTCAGTTTTCTTTAAATTTAAATTCTTTAAATCAAAATTCGTTGTTCGTTTTTCACTCATCAAAACTTCTTTATTACGTGATTTTTTACTTGAAGAAGAGGACAGTACACAGTACAAGTTTATTGTTTTTATTTCGTTAGTTTTTTGATGTTTGTCATCTTCCTCCGTAAAGAGAGCTGACCCCAGCTAATCTTACATAACACATAAGACAAAAGTGACATTAAAATTGCACGTTCCTGGTTTCTTTCAGTCATTTCTGAGAATTCGATTTCAACGTCAAGGATTGCACACAGGTATGAATTATGAAACAATACAATTATTGATTGTTTATAAAATTTTCTGGTTTATTAGATTAATTATACATATTACATTCATTGCTTGTATTATATTAATTAAAACTTCCTAGGCAGCTTCCCTGTGGGGGAGGTCTATAATAGAACTTCTATTATAGTTTTGTAGTATTATATCAGTCTATGGCATAGAAGTATATTACCTACACAAACGTCTATAGATGGTATATGCACTATGCTATTTGCTATGCCTGAGTCAATTACAAAATTGTTTTACAGTAGTGTACAGTTAATAACCGGCAGCCGATAGCCGAGCTGGCAGCTGATATCCGAACCGGCTATAAAATTATAGATGTTACACAAATCGTGTCAAATCTGTTGCAATATGTTCATTTATATTTTACCCCGCTGTTAATTATAATTTGCGATTTCCTGTTATGTTTGAATTTCAAGCAAACGTTTAGTTAACAAATTTCCAATTTTTCTAATCTGTTGTGTAGTTGTGTTTGTCATTGCTGTCAAACTGTCAACCTTCGCTCGCAGGTTGCTCAGGGCTATACTTCTAAAGCAGTTAAAACCTTCGAAGGAAAAGACTAAAAACTTAACAGCATTTTCCGCTTTGTCTCAGATTGCAGTTTATCCTTTTTAAGGTTTAAAAAATGTCATGATGTCTTATACGTTTATTTTTACCAGAACGTACCATATATAACCACTGTAAATTCGTTTTGAAACTAGATTCTAGATTATTTGTAGTAAACCATTATTGAATTATCCTTCATAGTACGCAAAGGGGATGGTATAAGCCCTAAGTACCTGCGTAGACTCTAGACTCTAGGGGTACTGTATTATTTTGGAAGGGAAAGCCAACAACTGAACTAAACCCAATCTTTAGTGTCTTTAGAGTCATGCCTCGGCCACGACTATGGACTATGACATGTCATATTTGTGAGTAATACAATGTATAAATATTTTGAATGATTAATCTAAAATAACTAAAATCTACAACATTATCATCAAAAAGCCTTTTATATAGGTTTAATTAGGTACTAAATATTTCTAACATTAGAAAATACCAGCATCTGAAAGAAAAAAATGAATGAACGTCCATGAACTGGTGGTGATTGCTTTTTCTGTCGTAGTGTCGTCAAGTGTTCATGTATAGCTTCATGACATTCAGATTCAGTAGAATGCAGTAACTTTGAACTTCATTTATAGGTCGATCATTCATCAGGTAATAAACTTGAAATTACAGATGCAATCAAGTTTTTTATGTTTTATTGTTGGTTTGTTATTAGAAAGGTACAATGTTACACAATAACATTTTAAACAATATTGACATGTCATGCACTCATGCATGCATGTCTGTTAGCAAAAAATATTTGAATATCAAGTTCATAAATACATACACACTTTATCATTAAAAATAGGGAATTACTATTCGTTGTTATTCTATCATTTTTTTCTAAAAGATCTTATATCATATCATCATATAGTGATTTCAACCATTGATAGTTTTTGATAATAATATGTTGTTTCTAAACTCTAATAACTTAAAATTGTAAATATTGGGATTCGTCTAGATTTCATTTAGCACAAATTACCAAATTAAAAATGATTACTACTTTTTTATAAGCAATACAAAAATATTTATTGTAATATTCTCGATAAAATGTAATGTACGATGGAACGAAAGTAATTTCTCATTGCATAAGAAAGAATGCAAAACACTGCTACGGCGATTTGCTTTGGGCTTTGATGTAAATGGAAATCAAGGTTAAGTGAATTAGGAATTATTGACAGTTTTAAAAATTTTAAATTTTCCCCATTATTTACACGATAACCATGAGCAGAAAATTCCTAAAAAATTTCTACAATTTAGTCCGTTTGAAAGTTTATTCGAAATCTTTATCTTTCGACCTTTGAGCTCACCAAGATCATTAGTATTTATTAATTGATAATATTACATATCTGCAAATAAATCACAGGATGAAAGACAAGCTTTTTAAAAACTGGTCATTTAGGAAGCATAGAAATGGCTGTTTTTTTCTCCAACAGTTACAAATAAGTTTATAATAGATAACTTAATTTTTTACTCTATGAGAAGTTGATAAACGAACGACAAATTAACAAATGACGAGTAAATGTATTTTTAAAACGTGACATTTGTTGTGCTACTTCATTATACAACAACAAGGTATTTATTTTGATTCCGTTACTTTTTTAGTACAAGATCCAAGCTTCTGTTTCAAACGTTCAATTTACAACAGAAAATTCTCAACTTTCATACATAAAGTTTTGTTGCTTGTAAATAAAACAGAAGGTTCAAAAGGTTAGATTAAGATATTTGCCGCAACTAAATACAGCCAAAGTTAAATAATAAAAATGTGATTAGTACCAATTACCAACAACAGTTCAGTCTTAACTTTCAGTCATCAGTAATTAAATTAGCTCTATTTCAGTAGTCTGGCAATAGTAAACTTTGAATTTTATCTTGCGATTATTATAGTAGGTAATTGAGATGAATGTAGTTCATAGTTTGTTGTGATAATTTCCATAATATTTTGAATTAACACACATGGAAAAAGTAAATCGCAGAAAACAAGTGATTGCTGGACTGATAAAATAAATCGAGGATGAATTAATAAATCTCTAATTGTGGTTGCAGCAGTTACAGTTGGATTGGAATTAATTTTATCTTTAATTTAATGCGTAGTTCATTTTACTTCAAGTATTGAGCCAAAATAATACTTTAAATTTAGATTAAATGTTGTAGTACAAATTAGAATATAACCGTCTTCAATGTTATGGCTGCAATATATTTTTATGATTGTTGAAATGTATATGTAGACAAAAAAAGTAGTGTCAAATAGAAGCATGTAAAGTTGTTGTTACAATATGCATCTATGAATTCTTTCTTCAATTGCATGTTTTATTATCTCTAATTACAAAAGGCATTAGACAGTAAGGGCAACGACCATTAATTACCGTGATGACTGATGATACACATGCATGTATAATAAAGCAAGTCCTAGTCATTGTCGTTAAATACTTAGCACATAATAGTAATAGAAATAGATGACTGAAAAAAGTTATAATACAGATAGCTTATGGCCAACTGACATAACATTGCATCGCACTTGTTTAGTGATCATGTGTGCATATAAATAATTTTGTAAGGATGAGTCACAATCACAATGCTTCGTTGCTGTGTCTTCTAGTGTGTGAATCTTGTTCAATTCGCTGTTTTTGCAAATGAAAAAAATGTGTATGATGAACATCATTGTCTTAAGATGTTCAGCACTTTACGGCTAAAAGCTAGTCTTCCGGTAGATGGTTAAGTTTTACATGCATACATTTTATATTACTTTAACTTTTTTTCCTTATTGTTGTAAATGATCCCGTATTTCGTGAAGCTTTATTAATGGATCAATATTAACTTCGCGAACATGAGTTGGTGTCAAATAGTTATCTCGCAGGGCATGTTTAAATTACAAAGTTTAAATAAATAAAATAACGCTTTTAATTTGCATTTGTCAATTAAAGTAAATTTTTTCTGTCTTCTAAAAGTTTATTAAATTCCTTGAATATAAAAGGGACTTTATTGTATAGTAAGTGAATAATGCAAATAAACTAGTCTTACAAAAGAACCAAATTAGTTTAAATAAATATAACTGACAATTATCTTGTTAGTTAGGAGTAATTAACAAAAATTATCTCAGTGAATTGCATTGACGATAGTGAGAGACTTGTCTCATTTGTGTTTCAGGTTTTTTTTTGCTTTTAAATGAAATTTTAATTTAATTGGTGTGAAATTCACAGGTTTTTTTTACGTAAAGACAACTTAATTGAACTAATTTCTTATTAATTTCTCATGTTCTTTGATTATATATGCCACGGTTTAAAAATATGTTGAATTGATTAGAATGAACTTTAAATGTACGTACTGCAACTGATTTATAATTTTTTCCCATTGGAAGGTTTAAAACTTTGTGAAAAGTTGTAAAGAAGAGAGTAAATTCATCCGGTTTTCCGGTGTGCATATTTCATTAATTCATTATAATGTTAATGTGTGTATTTATCTTGCTTAATTATACCCTTTGAACATGCAATTGCAAAGCGGTGTGGCCGGTGTGGGTGTGACTCATTCTAAAGACAATTTACTTAGGTTTAAGTCAATCAAATATTAAACAAATGGAAGTGAAAGAAGCGAAATAGGATTTGATTGAATTTTAAAATGTTGATAGTTTATTATAAAAAATAGAATATTTTTTATTAATATTCTACAATAAGTTCCTATTTTATTGTAAGTAAAGACTAGGCAGTTTATCATAGAAACAATAAGTTGCAGTCGTCCATAATTTAGTAAAATACCACCAAGGTATTTAGCTAAATTATCATATTATTGTAGAATCCTTGCTTTACGTGTAATGATATTATAATAGTTTTTCTAATTTCATTAAAGAAACTTGTTTGTTTCTACACAGCTACAATGTTTTTCAAACTGACGAATGATTAAAAAGTAATTGAAGCAAACGCTAATACGTTTGATATTGTGTATGGTAAAGGTTAAGTTGTTATCGAACTTAATGTACTTTCCTTAAGTGGTTCACAAGAAATCATTGCGTTTTAAAAACTTTTTAAAATTTAAAATTATGGTTTATTTCCTAAAAAGCCGGCTGTGCTCTTAATTCCTACAATTTTTACTTAAAAGTCCTGTCAAATAGTAATATAGCTAGAATAGCGTGGGAAAAAAAGTATCTGATTTCTCAGAATTGTTCCAATTTTCTTTTATTTTGCCATAATTCAGTCTTTATTGTTTTGCATATTGCGCTGCGAAGAAGTAACTTGCTTTGTTCAGCGTAGTAACACAATGTATAGTGAAAATAGATAAACAGTATAGTTGCAAATTTCTTGTCTGCAGGTTTCTTGTTATTTTCATATATAGATGGTAGATTTAGAATGATAAATTTAGTTGGGAAGAATATAGTCCAGCTTAGATTTTAAAATCCGACTTCATAAATTCCAAGTAAAAACAAAATTGAGGTCAAAAAGTGTAAACTAGGTTTGTTTTAGCTAGCAACTGCAACTACCTTACTTTTACTGCATTTAACAATCAATCAATGCAATTATTGAATGTGTATTTAATAGTCTTTGACCTACGCATTTGGATTACTCGTGCTATACGCCGGGTTTATTTAAGAAAAAGATAATGCAATGAGAATGACTGTATGCACTTAAAAAGTAAGACCATTTCAAAAAGTAAGGACCTATGTGAAGAAATGAATTTAAAAAATGTAAAAAACCGGCGATACTGGTTTTCAAAATTTGGTAAGGTTGAATGAATACAGAGATTTTTGTCAGGTTGGTCTTAATCTTAACTTAATAACCAGATTCGATGACATACTTGTATTCATCACTTTTAACATTGAACATTGTCTAGCCTATCTCGGTCGAAGATTTACTTTTTACTAGTTATAACACTTTACGAAGCCGGTTTCTTAATTATCAGATCTGATATGCTTCATTCTTGAATCTTATTAACTTGACTGGGTATCAGGATTCGGAAAGTATTGTATTTGATTTGGTCGTGAATGAGTCACACAGTATCTTAATACCTACAAGTCTAAGAACTAGGCGTAGTTCTAAGAATTGGTGGGCTGCTTTTTAAATTAACTTCTTGGTCAAGCTTGTCGGATCAGAAAGAAAAGTGAAACTGAATCATTATGCTTATCTTTTAAAAATGCTGTTATATATTAGACTGTCGTAGATTCTTGCGGGTCATAATTTCTGAAAGAAAGTGATACAAGCTAACTTATCTTCAGTCAGCTTTTAATTTAATTTCATCACCAAGTTGTGACAGTCTGTCAGTGTATAATATATAAACTTTTATGAGTATAAATGGTTTGAAGTTTACAGGAGCATCTTAAAAGATGAGTGTATGAAATTTCCATATAATATGTTTCATTGGTAGGGTGTAATGTTTAATCAATTCACACTTGCTTGACAAGAGTTATTTATTGGCCACAAAACAGAAAGAACAGCACAGGTGATAAATGTAATTTCATAAGTAAATTTATCAAACAAGATTTTAAAACAACTTAAAAATACATTGATTAATTTTAGCTAAAGTAACTAGACAAAAACTTTATAATGTTTTGTGTGTCTTACTCCTATTTTAGTTTTACAATTAAAATTAGACATTTAATTAAATTTTGGAATCTACATTATATGGGAATGCTGATATTTGAGAGGTCTTGATAACAAAAGACTAAAAAATTTGGATTTGCGTAGGTTTATAACAGAACGTTTTAATTGTTGACAGTAGGTTAAGTCTAACTAGACTACTTTACCTTTCGATTGCTTATTATTGTACGCTGTTATGCATCTCTCTTCCTAAATAACATTATTATTGTTTAACATAAGGACCACAATATTTACCAATGTAATGTATTCATCAATGTAAACCTGTGTTAATTAGTAGAATGTGAAAACATATAAGTTTCCACATAAATGAACTTGAAACATTTGAAAGCATCATAAAGATATTATTTAGATTGACAAATTGCAACATAAATTAGGGGCAAACTTATTACAAATATGCTATTTGTATTACAATTAGATTTAGAACAACGTTTTATTGCGTTTTTGTTATGTGTAATTGGATCACAATAATTGTTATTTTACCGTTTTATTTATCAATATTGTGATTGTGGTTTTATAATTCTAAAGGTTGTGAGGAATTAATGGAAAAGGATATTTAGGTATTACGACTTTGGACTTATGAATATTAAAATCTCGTAAGTTTACAAACATCTTTGGTGATTTGTTGAATTTTTTACAATTAAACTAGCTTTGAACTACATAATATTTGAAATACAATTAAAATTTAAACTGACAATGCAAATGTTTGGGAAACAAAGTAAAAAACAGAAAAATATTTTTTTTTTAGAAATGATGCGTTCAAGCCAGTTCCACTTTTTAAACATTTGCTAGCTTAAATTTTCCTAAAATAATTTTTTGTTTGTATATAAAACAAAAGCTTCTAAGAATCCAAATTAATTCCTTGTTATGACATATAAAAAACAATGATATGCCACACTACAGCAGTGACTTACTATAAATTATAGGGTATTAAGAGTAATTGACACTTATAAAAATCTTGTCCTGTTCGGGTATGGAGAGAGAGGTTGTTAACGTCTACAGTGACAAAGAGCATTATAAAATTACTTAAGTATTATCAAGGTAAACATATCTTTAATATTTAAGCTTCATGTATAGAAAAAGCCACACTACTAATTAATTCCAGTCTGACCTTGAGTTAAGTTTGAATTTACGAAGGTATTGCAATACAACCGTATCTAAATAAATAAGTAATTAAATTATAGTCGTACCTGCTTGGCTATTGCATTTTGCATCTGCAAGATCAGACAGTCTTGTACATAATATTTTTTGCACATTCAGTTGAAGTGGATACAAAAAATAGATAATCTTGCACACTAATCTTAAGTTGTGCTAAAGTTGAGAGAGGTCTTGACCTTGGTGGTGCAGTTTGCATCATTGAATCAACCTCTCCTCACGTGTATCAGTTTGTCATTTCAATATGCAAAACTAATCATTGGTTTATTTATTGTTAGTCGTAGTTTGCAATAATCTTAAATTGATTTTCCATACGGGTCGAGTGGTTCGTTGATTTTTTATATTAGATGTTAAAACTACGAAGGTTTTGTTACTATTGCATTGTTAGCTTAAGACATTTATTAGTAGGAAGTCACCTTGACTAATGCTAAATCCCAGTATGAAGATTATAAATGAGTTTACCTGTTGACTTTTTCTAAACAATGAAATAGAAGATGGAAAGGGTTTTTATGTTTTACCTGCTATCTTCGGTAGATCCTGTTTATTATTCTATATTTCATATTCTGCTAAACCTACCTGTAACTGTATGTAAGTCATTCAGTTTTAATTTTTTTGAACAGTAAAAACTTGTTTTTGACCCACACCATAAAATGCACTAGAAAATTTACTGTAAATTACTGAGTGGAGCGTATCTTTTAAAACTGAAATGAGTTTGAATTCTACCTGTTTTATAACTGAGATGAGAGTAAAACTTTCAGCTTTATAACTTTGGATGGTAATGTAATTCACAAACAAGTGGTATTAAGTATAGGTGCTTTACTTGTCAGTATTCCAGTTATAAAATGAATTCACTACCGTAAATATCTAAATAGTTCCATCATTCCAAGTTTTATGTTGTACATACAACATAGGAAGTTGGAAAATGATTATATAATTACATCAAGAATGGTAAATGCACAAGCTTATTTTCCGGGCTAGGACCAATACGATCAATATTATTGTGTTGAAATAATACATCAGTATGGATATTTCAAGGGTACTTTTGAATAGGTATTTACAAGAATACGCCTAACATTATCTGAATCGCTTGCATGTATTAATGAAGAGATGTAAAAATGTTTATGTTCAAAGAAAGACATGTGGTCGATGCAGAATCGAATTGAATGTTGTTCGATTTTAATAATGTTAATATCTTGTCCTAATTGTAATTCTCGACATATAGTCATAACCCCTAACCTTTTTTCAGTATAAATATTATGTTGCATCAATGTGGATGATATGACAAACGAAGGATGAAGGATAGAATACTGATATGATATTATTATGATAAAGATAAGACTTATACACATCACCACACATCGTAGCATATTAACTCTGGTTCACTTAACTAAAGTAAGTAAAAACTATATACCGCTTTGTTCCAACAGTTTAACATACGAACTGTACTGAACTGAACAACTAACTGGGCAAGGCTGGGTATTAGTTTTTTAGTTTTAGTTTCTGCAATTTCTGGTATATGAATGTTACGCTATTTGCAAAGTTAAAACAGTCTTGCTTTGACTTTCATAATGTAAGTAACGACGGAGGTAGGTCGATACAATAGTACCACGATAAGATTACTTCACTTTCAAACATCTACCATTACTACTAATTTACTAGTAAGTGTATGGGTCGATTGAATTGTTTCTAATTAAGTGTAATTCTGTGAGAATAGATCTTAGATTAGAAATTTCTAATTGGAGTAATTTAGCAATATTATTAGAGCTGATATTTACTATTTTCTGAAATAAAATATTTAGCAATTTTAGAAGAAATTTAGCATAACTGGTTTTTTTGTTCTGCTTTCTGCAGTTATTGTACTACTAGCTCAGTTTGTTTTGTCAGTATGTATTTGTCTATTAGGCTGCAAGGAGTTAATTCTAGTGCACTTCTTCAGTATGCATGTATGTGTCTCTTGAGTTAAGCAATAGCTTTTGACCTAGGCCTTTTTTTACCAAATCAAGTTTGTTGTCAAATAAATTATACTGTGCCTTAATTCCCTAGTTTTTTAAGGTAAGATAGAGTTGGGTTTGGGTTGGAGATTGTTATTGTGGTTTTGTACGTACGTGTTACCTATTTGTATGAAAAAAGAGTTCACGTAAGGGGTGAAGGAGTTTGATTTGTTTTGTTTTGTTATTCATTAAGAATTCAAGTTTATTGAATGTTGAGTTGAGTTGGTGAAGGGTTGAAGGACAAATAAGGTTATGAATAAGAAGGTTACAATAATAACTATGGGATAGTGAATTAGGTGTAAGGACCGTTTCAAAAAGTGTTATTTGTTAGGACTTGAACTCAAGAAGTAACTCAGTTTTTGTCCTTTTTTCAGTGGGTGAATGGACTTGTTACACCCCCGGGTGGTTCTAGAACCAATACCAATTATACTAGCCGACCTTGCCATAGAAGAGAGTGAAGGTGACGGAGGAAATAATCTACCTGGGTCAGACTTTGTTGAGAATTTCAGAAGAAATCAAATTCATAGCAGAACAACTGCTAGTGCAAATGATGGCACTTTGGTTCTAATACGAACTAACGGATTGACTGCAAGAACTCGAAGGAACTTCTTACTGCCAGCTATAATACCTCCGTCTATTTCTAATCGAGACCGAGCTATTCCTCTTCCAGAGTTCCCAGCTGAAAGAGACACGAGAAATACCTCCAACTCTACGATAATTGAAGAAGTCGTTGTGATAGATAAGGAAAAAATGAGCCCTTTTAAGGGAATTTTCTCTTGCGAGTGCCCCATTCCAGGCACGCAGCCTTTGGTATCTTGTGGGGAGTGTCGTCGTAAAGAATGTAAGAGATTTACATTCCATAAATATTTATTTGCATGAATTTATCAAGACAAGAGCTGGATGTAGTTATTCACATTAGTTAAATGTTTGATGTATTAGTCATGCATTTCGGGGTGAAGTGATTAAGTTGTGTTTTTAAAATCTGTTTGTCATAACTTGATCAGATTTCGAATGGAGCTGGGACAAAGGGACGACTGACAGTACTGCCGTGTTTCAAAATAGTGATCGCGACGTTTTATTCAACCCGGGATTTAGCGTAGGAACCGTTGCAGTGCGAGGGTCAACTCCACTTCAACAAGGTTATCATCACTATTGGGAGATCGAAATGAGTACGGAAGTCTATGGAACCGATATGGTATGAAAAAAAAATTAAATGGAACAGTTTATCAGTGTATATTATATTACTATTTAAATTAATATCAGCAAAATTTTAGTTTTGAGTTATTCAGTCTGATAGCTGACCTAGATTTAACACCATGTATAGTGGTTTGAATGGTTTATTGTCATGCATGAATGGTTTATTTAGTTTTTTTATACTTGCATGTGATGTATGTGTGCTGGAAACTGGAATGTTGTAAAATTGCTCCATAAAAGCTTGAGAATTGTGACAATCATTTGGGCTCATTTCTAGTTCTGGAGATATTTCTTTATGAGATTTCCTTATTAAAATAATAATATTTCCATTGTTTGAAATTCACATATTTCATCTAACCCAATTTAGTTTGCTATTGTACAAGGTTTAAAGTTTTACTCATATTAATGGAAATAATTTTCTACAATGCATGAATTTAATATTGATAGCACATATGAAATACAATAGTATTTTAACTTCTGGGTTGGTTTTCCTAGTTAATGTATGTTAGATGCATTTTTTATTGGTGTAGTTTTTTGGCCAGGTTTCTTTTTATATTGTGCTCAACAAAGCGATCAGTCCCGGATGCCGAAAATACCTCTACTAAAAATGTATAGAGCTAGTTATTAATATTGTTTGGAAAAAAATGTTTAGTGCCAAAAGTAATAAAACATGATAAAAACTTTAGGATTATTAGATTGGTTTAAATAGAATTAAACAGAATGTTATTATTTATTAGACATTGTATTAAACATACTTTATCCACAAAGTATATGCAAATGGTTGGTTAATTAAGTAAAAACAATTTGATACGCTTGAACTTAAACTCTGCATGCTTGAAATTTATCCTTGGTACACTTAAACATGTTGGGCAGTTTAGTTAAGAAGAGATAATGTTTAATTATGAGGTAATTATGAAATAAACGCTAATCTTAAGAATGAAAGGACAGAGGTATGCTTAACAGTCTTTGTAAATAAAAATGATCAGCAAGATCAGATATCATCAGGTTAGAGTGTGATGTTTGATCAAAACAAGATTTAAGACCAATTGTCTGACTCTCGGTTTATTTTTATTTTTTTATCTGTAGATGATAGGAGTTGGAACAGACAAGACGGATTTACGAAAGTACTCCCACAACTTTGTGAGCTTAATTGGACTTGATGAACAGTCGTGGGGACTCTCATATACTGGTGCGAAGCATCACAATGGAAAAGTTCAGCATTATTCAAAGGTTTTCGGCCAACACACTGTAGTCGGTGTGCATCTGGACCTTTGGTCGGGCCATCTGGAGTTTTACATCAATCGCAAGCCAATAGGTACATTAAATTAAGAAGGATATAATGCACTCATATGTCATGAAATGTACTTCCTTGAACCTTCCGCATTTTGTACTTTTGACTTTGTGTTTTGATGAGATAAATAAGCTCAAAATGCTGACTGGCTAAATTGTCCGGAATCTAGTCTGTCGAGTTTAATTATTAAAATGATGATGTTATTAAGATTTATATTATATTAATCTAAATGTATTATTAGGGATTGCTTTCGATGGACTCAAGGGTAAAGTTCTCTATCCAATGATCTCAAGTACCGCTGCTCGTAGTGGAATGAACCTTGTCTACTGCAGGTCTTACCCACATTCTCTTCAATTGCAAACTATGCTTTCGCTAAGTAAATGCATGCTAGTACCGGATAATGTGTCACTGTTCAAAGTACTGCCGGATGATGTTGTGCCTCCTGGACTAAAACTATTGATGAAGAATAACTTTTGGTGGATTACCTCTAATCGTGAAACTTTAATGAATAATAAGAAGGGTATGATGAATGAAATTTACATTATGTTCTAAATAGTGGATGAATTTTTCATGATAAGTATTTTTGATGCTGATATATCATTTCGTTGTATTTTAGGCATTGAATCTAGTAAAGAAAAGAAGACTGAAAATAAAGGAAAATCGACAAGCCGACCAACAATCACAGTCACGGAAGCTTCGTCAGGTGTTTCTACTAGTCAGGCAACAATTCGACGAGGCCGTAAAACCAAAAATGACGATACAAGTGAGCCTGAACATAGTAAAGCGAAGGCTCCATTTGAAGGGGTCATCACACGAAGCATGGCTGCACGTCGAAATTTCTTACCTGGATCAAGCCCAATTTTTGCACCACCGCCAGATACTTCTGCACCTGCACTTGTCAACAGTGCTAAAAACCTACTACGATTATTCGAGGATAAAGTACCAATTACCAGGTCAAGTTCTTCTCCCTCTGTACGAGACGCTCGCCATTTTGATGCAGAGACCGATGATGAGAATAAAGAACATGAACGCGACCTTCCTCCTCGCGCTTCCTCTTCGAATTCGAACGAACCTGGCAGTAAGAGAATGTGCTTACGTTCTTCAAAAAGGTGAATAATCGGAACTTACAACTTTTGTTAGTCCAAAACAAATTAACGATAACCCGACCTTTTGTTTTGTTGTACCTCTAGAAATAGCCTCTGTGTACCATAAATATATTACTTACACAAGCCTGTGCTGTGTACCTATGAAACGAATTAGGTAGTAGTTTTGTTTATCAATCAATTGCATTTAGTTTAGTTGATACCCTTGTCTTTTACTGAATCTTTTGTCTACGTATACCATTCAGTGTATTATTATTAGCTGTTTCGTAAAGCCTTGTATAGCAAGGTTGAAACTTGATGAATTTTCTTGTCACCTTTAGTAAATCCTAAAATGCTGTCCGGTTTACATAGGTAGTTAGTTCATTTGAGTATTTAATTAGTAAATACTCATATTGTTAAAGATTTCGTAACATTAGTATTTAATTTATATTTATAGTTTTTACAATATCTCCTATACCATACCCCTTAATAATTTAATGAAACCAAACAAAATAATTTGTTATTATTATTTATGCCTATGTTCACGTTAAGTTAGTTTCGAAGTGGTTGAGTTTGGAGAAATGACCTAATAAATAATAGATTGTTAGATGAGAAACAAATTTTCTTGATTAAAAAATGTATTTTGTAAAGACTATCAATTCAAGGAGATAATGAAGATTGAGACGTAGCTTTGAAGGTATCAAAGGCGAATAATGAACCAAAATGTTCACATTTGAGGGAATCACGTTAGATTGTTTCTAATGGTTAATCAGATTCTGATATGAAGTTCTTAAAAAGCATAAATATGAAAAATTGTGAAAGTTTATAGAAACTGCACATTGTTAGAATTATTTGTTACTCTACGGCTGCGGCTGATGTTTCGGGAAACGAGTCAAACTGGAGTTTAGGAAAGAAAACTATGTCAAGACTTCATCGAGTTTTAAGAAAGAATTCAAGAAATGTTATTTCATCGAGAAGTCAGACGTTTGAGATGAATCGATGGGGAAAATCGTTTTATTGGAACAAATAATTAATTAAATAATTTTTGATAACACTTGACTTACTGGAAGTATTGGATTTGCACAACAGGGTGAAGATAATATTATATGTTTTATTAGTGCAAGAAACCCTTACAGCTTAGCAGTGAGTCTTAGTCATTGGAATGTGGTCGGTGTTTGATTTTATGGAAGTAGAAGATGAAAGATTTGCCAGGATGAGAGTTGAGCACAAATTGCCACATGAAATAAAGTTGTGGTTTTAAAGCTGACTGCACAATTTATAATAAGAAGTTTGAATTAGCTAATAATTAAATTCCAATTTGAAACATATTCAGAATCTTCAGAGTTAATTACCTTGAGCACTAGAATGTTGTAAAGAATCAGGATTTTTAACTTTTCTAGAAGTAGTAGGTCCTCTAGGTTGAATTTTGGTTACAGAAGCTTCGAAATAAAGTTCATAAAGCTGTCCAACGCATTTGATATACATAGGCTCATATCCTTGATACGGGACACGGAAAAGGAGCATTGAAATACTTGTTGTAATTCTCGGTTCTATATCGTCAGCCACAACTCGGGTGATTATTTTGTCATTATTGACCTGAAATATGCCACATACATAAGTCAGTCCGGGTTTAGATAAGACTTAGAAAGTTTCATATCAGATTTAAATTAATTGTCTGAAGAATTTGCATGTTAAAGACTTTTTAAAATGTTGCAATATTCTAAGTGTGCCACTAGCCCACTAGAGAAACAGTATGGGGTGTACTGTAAATTAAAACAGAAGGTTTTAAACGCAACTTAAAATTACAAAAGCTGTAAGCAAAATTTTTCTAATAGGATAGATATTATTGCAAAGTAACAATTCCAACGGAAATACCGATGCAGTAACGATTTCACTTTGGATTCATTGTGTGGATTTAAACAATGCAGCAGCACTTCTTCAAGATTATCAAAAAATCGTTCGCTTTAAACTTTATATTGTTCAAGTATAAATTTTTACTTTCAAACAGAACTACGATACTTAATTCAACTGTGCATCTACACTTAGCTTAATTGTTTGTTTTGTAATGTTTTTCAATTTTAAGAAAAAGGAGCTTATATAGTTGGTCTATTTAACATACTTCACCAGAAAGAAGTTTTGTCTTCCGCAAAAGAAGTGCGTGTTTTTATAAAACACCCTCTTATTTAAAATTTTTTATCTTCTCGATTACCAACAAAAAGATATATTATACTAATGTAGTCTTGTTGTGGTGGATATTCAACTACATAGATAAGCAAAAAGACCACAAAAGTCAGAGTAGTTGGTAAATCGGTAGGAATGGGAATGGTAGAGGTCGTAAGATGATTTCAAATGTGCCATTTTACAAACAAGTCTCCATTTCCGTGATGGCCAAAAACGAGTTGAGGAAACGGTCATTTGTATGTAAGTTGATTCCCTAGAGAATGAAGAGATCAAAAACTTTGTAGAACTCTCTCCAGCTTCCAGCAGTTAGATATTTTTTGCAACTTTTCCCCTTCTTGCATAAGGCATAATCTATGTTGTACTACTAACTATGTATGTCATACGGTTGACTGTTGGCTTTTGGTGATGGCAGCAGTACTTTTGGCATCTTTTTGTAAACTTCAGTTCAAAAAAGTCATCTTTAAGGTTTTCTTTCTGTCTGCTCAAACTGTGTTTATTTACGGGTGTCATTCCCGTCCTATAAGCAATACTTAGCTTTTTTCAACTCTTTCTGACCGGAAAAGGCACAGACCAGACCAGACCAAACTTAAAAGAGTGAATACTGAAGAAAGCTACCGTCCCAACCGTATCTTCACTTTCAAGAGTAGTCCATGCTACAAACGGATGGAGGAAGGAGATGGAACTTTGACTTTTTATATTTGAACTTTTATTTTTATAGCAGTAATAGCTGTGGAGATTTTTACAGTTCCGGAAAACATTCAAGAGCTGCACTACCGAGTCCCAAGAGCTTACCCAGTGCATATAGTATAGAGTACTTAAGTGAGTGCTTACCCCTTTAGTAGCCTATTGGCTTGGCATTGGAAATGGAAATAGCAAATATTTGTACAAAAGTGCATAGCAAAGCAATAGCAGTAATAGCATGCTTCGTAAATTTTCTCCACTTTTTAAATGCGTTAGTTGTGTTTGAGTAAATTGATATTCTGTGTAAGTTTACGAGAGGGAACTGAAAAATTGACCCTTATGTCATGTCCGAGGATGAAAAGCACTATCAACGATTGAATTTTATTTTAAAAATAAAGTGAAATTGCCCTTGCTGTATCACTTTATTAGGTGGTACTTCGTACTTACCAATCTGTCATTAATGAACCAGGTAATGTTGACAGGTGGGGAGGTTTTGTCTAATGTACAGTTTGCAGCTCCCATGTCCCCCGGTTGGTAATGTAGTTTTTCGAGGTAGAGTCTTGGACTATCATATCCAATTGCTATATCATTTCAGATTTTGTTTTACACTTACCCGAACAATTTTGATGTAGCTGAAATCATATGAAAGAACGAGGCTTACCAACAACCCCGACTTCCTTAGAGTCGGAGAAAGTTTGAAAGCTTCCATCCACTGAGACGACACATTTGTACCTCCCATTTGTATCGAATGAGACATTTTTGAGTATCACATGATGGTCATCCGATTGAAAGTACTATAAAATAAATGTTTTAAGACAAGTGTTACAAAAACGCTTTCATTATCATCATCAAAGCCTTCAAGCTAATAACAACTTACATCAACGGAAATGCCCAAAACAGGGAACACTTGTTTGGGTCTCAACTCTTTGGGAATAAATCTATAAAACTCTTCTTGCCCCCGGTACCACTTTACAGCGTACAGGGTCTCGGATTCCAAGTCGTAGCTACATCTTAGATTAGCTTCTTCCCCCAATCTGATGTGAGGTTTTGTCTCAAGTCTTACGTCACGAAGTCCGTCAGAACCTTTAAAGAGATTTTTAAGTGATACCTTTAGATTCCTTTTCATTTTGATTAGCCTGACTTGAATCGTCTATAATAATTATATCTTACATCTGTACAAACACCCTATAGTATTATCTCTATCTAAACAACCAATGGAATTAAAATTCAGAAAGCAATTCAAGCTGCAGCAACTGGACGAGGAAAACAAATGTACATGATTTGTAAAATTGAATGCAATTTCATTTCAACTGCAGTCTTGCACATATAATGTACCATAGCATAATAATAACAATAAAATCATGATCATGACTAAAGTATAGTCCTGCAAGTTGATGTATAAAATCTCCTAAAATATCCGAGATTTCAGACCCAATTAAATATTAAATCCCAGAGTGTTCCACTCGATACGAATGAGTTTTACAAATTAGTGAAATTTTTTCTCCAAAGTGATCTTCCTGCTACTTCTAAGAAGATTTTGAATAGTTTGAGATTCCAAGAGTATTTTACCGATAAGAAGGAAACCTCTAGAATGTATAATGCTCTGAAAAGGTAAAACTCTTCGATGGAATTCCAAGTAAGAAATCCCCATTGCGTAATTGTTGTTTTGTTATCCTCAAAAAGAGAAAGTTTTAGCATCAACATCAAGATCAGTAGATTCTTTTTGAGAGAGAAATAAACTGGTTGTAGAATCTTAGAAATCGTAAAAGTTTTGTGGGAAGGAAATCAAACCATGAAGAAATAGAATCAAATGTAATGTACTCTAACTGTAAGGTACATTTCTAGGTAGGTAGGTCGTAGGTGCTTCTAGTTCTACTACTTATTTACAACTATATACACAAGTGAACTAGTATCGGTCTAATGGAGTGAACTATTCGATGTACTTTTTCCATCAGGGACGTGTTCGGATTTTAAAGTAAACTTCTCTCTCTCTCTCTCTACACTAATGTAACGTAATCTAATGTAATATACCGTAAGAAACATAATGTACTAGGGATTTATACTCTCTCTTGCATTATGTTTGGTTGTTACATTGCAATTTTACGAATGGTAAATGGACTCTCATAAGCTTTCTTCCTGTAGCATTCCAAATTTGAAATAAAAAAGTTTTTCTATGTAATGTATGTACGAGAGCTACTTGAGTTGAGCTCAGACTTCAAGGTGTATGTCAAGGGTAGTTAAAAATTTATCTGGGAAACCATTTTCTGCGGATTACTTAGCTAAATTATTTACTCCAGGGAGGTTTACCACTTCTGCCGGGTATGGATGGAATGGAGTTTATGTGGAACTGATTTACTTTTAAAAGCAATATACTGTACTGACTTGGTTTTCTTAAGTTGTATGTTGTACGTGGGTGGGTCGTGAAAGTACTTTAAGGTGGTGGAGATAAGGTTGGTGAAAGTGGGACTGGTTTTAGGTTTGGTTTGGTTTAGACTATTTAGGCAAGGTCGTATGTTACAATTAGAGAGCTATTTCTTACCAAGAACTTTCAACAGGAGGCTTATTGTTAACAAATGAAGCACCGTTTTAGTTGATCCGCAGGGCGTCATTGAGGTCATTATTGTTGTCTTGATGGTGATGGTAATTGGTTCAGAGAGATGGGAATGGGACTGAGGTATGATATCGATGAGTTTCGATCGGTTTCGATGTAATGTAATGATGCTATTATAAAGATTGTGAGAAAAGTGCAGAGGGTGAGTTTCGGGGGACTGTAAGACTTTGGGAAATAACACACAGACTATAGATTGTTTTTAATTAATTTTGTAAAGAATTTTAATTTGGAAATTTTTTAAAAGTAGAATTACACTTGACACGTATATAAGTATACAATGGAGAAATTACTGTTAAGGTATCAATATAATAGTTGTAATTTGAAACAAGAGCAATGAGATAATCTCACTCTGATCCAATAACCCGTATTTTTCAGAATAGATTTTATTTTTTCGGATTGTGTCCCTCTTTCTCTCCCAAGAGCACAAGGGAGACTGACAGGATTTCGGAGATCAAATCCCCTTTTTGTTGTATCACCGTCAAAATCTTTCCTTTTTCGTTTTTTAAGAATTCCTGACCCAAGCTGGTCTTAACTTAAGACTCATGTACAAGTACAAGTTATACAACTTATTCCCGAGAGGGGAATCACCAACCCGACCGAACCAACGTAAAACTCAAAGGCAACAACGGGGTCGGATTTCATCTCGAAATTCCATCATCCATCCGATCCGGGTAGAACTAACTACAGTATATAATACAATCACCACACCACCAAGACCAAACCAACAACTACTACCATCCGATCTTCCTAAAAACCCCTGCTGGGTTTTAGTTTAAAGTACCAGTCAGTAGTACCACCGACCTACTCACATCTTCTTACTTGGTCCCATTTCAAAACAATTGATTCAAAATTAATAACTTCTTATCTTCGCCTTAGCTACTTGGAATACTTGAGTAGATTTATTTCCTAAAAGAAACTACGCTTCAAGATGACCTACTTCTATTTTATTGTAATAATATGTAATAGTAATAGTCTTATTTATTGCTTTACATTCTTTAGGTAAGCAATGTTTTCATGGAAGTCAAGTCAAACTTTATTAAAAATTTGCAACAAAACTTCTCTCATACAATATCCAGGCCAGGAAGTAACACTACTACTATTATAACGCCCAACGCTTTCCAAGCCCGAAAGAAAGGGTCACATCAGAATAAAACATAAAACCCTACATGGTGAATTTTCTTGAGAGCTGGAAAACTAAAAATATCCAGTTTAATGATTCTCCAAAAAGTTCTTTTTATCTCTTGTAATTGAGTCATGTGTATTACATGGAGGATAGATAAACAAACACTCTAATAATTTAACTTCTGCTGACTTGACTTGACTTTACTTTAGAGAGAGATTCTTAAAAGGAATGAAAGAGCATTTGTCATTAGTAACCTTCCTGACACAATAATTATTTTTAACCAGTACTTTTTTCTAAAACGTTTAAAATAATTTTAAAAGATATTTAGTAGAATTGTTTTTTTTTGTTCTAGTATGAAAAAGTTATTATGATAATTTGTTGCCCATCAGAAAAAAGAAAAAGAGAATTTTTGCACATTTCGTCCAGGTCATCACATCAACATCTTCAGATGTAGTTTTTCGTCTTAGTTATTTCTTCCGTATTTGTACTTGTTGTAACAATATAATAGTTGATACTCGAAGAAGAAAGTGAGTTAGGACAGAAATAAGTCGAATGTCAGAAAGATAAATGGAGGTTTGGATGAGTTTTGTTTCTTGTCTGGACTCTCAAGTATTTTTTCATCTTGGAGTTACTAACAATAAGACTTCATCCAGAGGTACTGGACTAACTTCATTTGTTACAGCAGCGTTGAGTTGAGTGCTTATATACCATTATTATTATATTACTATATAGAAGAAGAGTTCTAAAGTATGGTGCGATACGAAAGGAAACGATTCCTTGACCAAATATTGTGTATGAAGGAACACAATGAAAAAACGAAAAAAAGTTCTTCACGGTCTCTTCAACATATTTCTCCGGATTTTTGCAACAGTGTATGAAGAGTTAAGACAAGACCGGAAACGAAAGAACAAATATGAGAGGGATAACTTTTCCGCAAGTCCCTTGACACTTGAAACTGTATCATTTCAAGTTTTGTTCATAATTATGGCATAACGTGGGATGTAAGGGATGAAGGGCATGGAATTATATCCGGAAGACTACCTGCAGCAGCCTAAAACTTTTTTGTATTAAAATGGACCAAAGTATTATCCAAATGGTAAGGTAAATATTTATGAACGGTACTCACAATAGCACCTTTGGTTCTTGTGTTAAGTACCTATATTATGGAGTATGAACTATGAACACTAGCAAATTACAAACAGACGAAGGTTTTGTTCTTAAACTAGAGCACCTTTTCTCTATTGCATTATTATTACTTATATTATAGGTCTAAGGGCATCCATAAATGATTATGTATATGATATGATATCTTCATGGGTTAAATGGTAAGTAGAGTAGAGTAGGTAATGGTAAGTAGGTAAAAAACGATTAGTGTGACATTTGACCCCTAAACTTTGGTTGTGGATAGCCCTTCGGGTGAAATGCAATTGGCCTT
>JAQFZZ010000050.1:0-42844 GCA_034696405.1 Isotoma caerulea | reverse complement strand
AACCTAAACGTGAGATTGTCTAGATTTTTGATAATATATAGAGTAGTTCAAGGTCTTCAATACGATTTTTTTATATTTAAGATGGAATTCAATTTAACCCAACCTAACCTAACCTAACCTAACCTAACCTAACCTGCTCTCAACTTGGGTTGGGTTGGATTAGGTTAAAATTCGTTCAGTTTCATACGTGGATGGAATTTAATTTTTTTATATTGAAAGCCTTGACCGACTCTATATAATATCAAAAACTTAGACAATCTCATGTTTAGGTTTTTTTAATAAAAATCGACAACATCATTGAGCTAATTCAACTTGGATTAAGTTCAAAGCCTTAAAATTAAATTCCATCCACCTATGAAATTGAATAAATTATTATTAGTTTTAAGGCTTAAAATTAATTCAAATTGATAGGTGTATTGAATTTTATTTTTTATATTGGAGACCTTGACTTACTCTATATAAAATCAAAAATCTAAACAATCTCTCGTTTAGGTTTTTTTAACAAAAATTTTTAAATAATAATAATTTATTCCGTTTCATTGGTGAATGGAATTTAATTTTAAGCATTTAAACTTAATCCAAGTTAAATTAGCTCATCGATTTTTATTTAAAAAAAACCTAAGCGTGAGATTGTGTAGATTTTTTATATTATATAGAGTCGGTCAAGGCCTTCAATATAAAAAAAATAAATTCCATCCACGTATGAAACTGAATTAATTTTAACCTAACCCAACCCAACCCAAGTTGACAGGGGGGTTTGGTCAGGTTGGGTTGGGTAAAATTAAATTCCATCCTTAATATAAAAAAATCGTATTGAAGACCTTGAACTACTCTATATATTTAAAAAAATCTAGACAATCTCTCATTTAGGTTTTTTTAATAAAAAATCGACAAGTTTATTGAGCTTATTCAACTTGTCGATTTTTATAAAAAACCTAAACGTTGGATTGTCTAGATTTTTGATATTATATAGAGTCGGGCAAGGCCTTCAATATTAAAAAATTGAATTCCATCCATGTATGAAACTGAATTAATTTTAATCTAACCCAAGTTGAGGGGGGGGTTAGGTTAGGTTGGGTTAAATTAAATTCCATCCTTAATATAAAAAAATCGTATTGAAGACCTTGAACTACTCTATATATTATCAAAAATCTAGACAATCTCTCATTTAGGTTTGTTTAATAAAAAATTGACAAGTTTATTGAGCTTATTCAACTTGGGTTAAGTTTTAACGATTAAAATTAATTCAGTTTTATAGGTGGATGGAATTTAATTTTTGTATTGAGGACTTTGGCATACACTAGATAATTTAAAAAATCCAGACAATCTCAGGTTTAATTTTTTTAAATAAAAAAATCGTCAAGTTCATTGAGCTAATTCAACTTGGGTTAAGTTTAAAGGATTAAAATTAATTCAGTTTCATAGGTGGATGGAATTGATTTTTTTTATATTGGAGACCTTGACTCACTTTATATAATATCAAAAATCTAGACAGTCTCTCGTTAAGGTTTTTAAATAATAATAATTTATTCAGTTTCATAGGTGGATGGAATTTAATTTTAAGCCTTTAAACTTACCCCAAGTTGAATTAGATCAATGAACTTGTCGATTTTTTTTATTTAAGAAACCTAAACCAGAGATTGTCTAGATTTTTGATAGTATCTAGAGTAGGTAAAGGTGAATGAAATGACAAAAACTCAACTCAATCGAAACTATTAAAAAACATATATACCTCCTTCATCCTTGCAGCGCAAAACACGGACCACTCATCACAATCCAAGTCATCGTTTCCTAAAACTGAACCAAGGGAATTTAGCGACAAGTTGAAGAACGCTGGGGTGCTAAAGACTTTCTTGGCATGTCTGTTAAATTTAAAACGGAACAAATTTAACATCAAAACTTGCACATTTTTTAAGGACCAGAAGATATTTTCTATTATTTGTTGTACTTACAAAGCTATCATAGCTAATGCACAGTTTTTAAGTCGTAATTGCTCTGGACAGTCTGACATTTCCCAAGCTACTTACAATACAATATGGTGGATTATCTGCGTTAAGTTCTGTTTGAAATTTTTCCATACATTTAGCAGTTAGATCAGGTAGTTTGAATCTTAATGCTACTTTAATTAGGTCAGCAGCCTCTTCAAATACTACTTCGACTCTTCGAACGTAGATGTACTGCAATGGTTGAGTAAACAAAATTAATACATTCACTGCTACAAAAGAAACATTACTGATGATAAATTACAATAACAATTTTTACCTTAAGCAATAAATGGAATGACGACGGCTTTACATCTTCAAGTAAAATGTCCAAATGCCCTGTTTTATTCTTCATCACGGGGTGATAAAAAAGGCGTACTCAAATATCAGTGAAATAAATCCCAAAAAATGTTTATGAGCCGATATCTCTTCTTCTTCCGGACCAACGAAAAATGTCACGTCTTTGTACGTCCCTTCGTCATGTTCCCAAACATATTCTATTAACTGTGCAATGGATTTTCCAGCCCTCCAGTCCGTTCCTGAACTGATGCACGAGGACGTCTGAGAATCTGGAAATACAACTGGAGGACCTTCTTCAACATCCGACTCTTCTTGCTCTTCCTTTATCGAGATTTGCACATCCACATGAGAATCGCCATAACTTTATTGAATTTGTTTAGTTGACATTTGAAAGCAGTGTGCAATTACAAATTACGGCTCGTCGTCTATTAACTAAGAGTTTAGGGCAGTTTTATTTCATTATAAATGTATTCCGTGGCGCAGTTAGTTAGGGGATCGCTGCTCCGTTATACATCAATACATCCAGTTTTTATTTTGGAAATCTTCGTTTACTTCAAATTCATCTTTGTGCTTTGACTTGACTTCCTTCTGTATAAAAGATTTTATTAATTTATAGTGTATAGGACCAAAAGCTTAATACATAAACAAAATAATAAATAATTTTTTTAAATTTTTAATACAATTATGAATTAAAAATGTTCTCTATACTGAGGGAAAAATCCTTGATAATGCATAATTTCTTACATTAATTCATAATTTACCAAATTATTTTAAAAGTTTATTTTTGATTTTCTAATGATGAATGAAGTTCTCACCTAGTAGTTAAAAGCTACGAAGTGAATATTTGTCTGTGTCGACTACAGGCACTTTGGTTTTAATAATTATTGTTTTTGTACGGAAATTGTACTACACCGGGTTGTCGCTGATACCCAAAGCTACAAAAAGTACTTATATTATTATTGAGTGTGGAACTGAAGAATATGAAAAATTCATGTGAACACTCTTTAGTGCTTAGGTAATGATGATAAAAACTTATTGTGCATTAATTATGCTTTGGTCCTCAACAGTATATCTACTCTATTGCAAATGGATTTCCATGAAGCTAATCTTGCGTTTTTAACAGCATTTTGTTGCAGAGAGAGACTGTATAATGTGGAATTCTAAATCCAATGCAAAGCAAGCTAAAACTAATCTTGAGTGTTCAGTAGTAATAGTTCAATTGAGTTTGAGCTGAAAGCAATTCCCCAGTTTATCTTGACAATTATTAGGGAATTAGGGATGAATGAATTTGTTAATTCTCATTTTATTTGGGTTCATTATTGCTATCTGTCTATTGATGATCGGTTTTAACACTTTGAACTCCACTGCAAGCAAAAATTTACCTCCAGGTATTTTACAATCGTTCTTTGCATACCTTTAAAAGTTAAAATTTTAAAAATAGTACTTAACACACTTTGTAATTTAATCCAAAATCTTTACGTTGAGCAACGCAACGAAGAGGACAACGTTTGAAGAGAAGTATATTGCAAGAATAAATGACACCACTTATAAGTCTTCCATTGGTATGGGACTAGTAGTCTTTCCTCTTAAAAAACTACATTTCAAGAAGGGAAAGAACTTATAATTGGTATTTATGATAGAATGGATGCAAAACTTTCGAAATTTATCACAGGCCCAAATCCGATATTTCCAGTGACGGAGATTAAGAAATATTAACGCTATTCCTATTTATGAAATGCTTATTTCCATCATATTTTTTACTAAAAATAATCTTTTATATTGATTGATGCAATATTATTTTTAACTTTAAGTAATAAAATAATTGAGGAAATAAAAATGAGTATAGGTTATAGGAGTATACGAGAGATGCAACTAGCATTAACTGTATGTCAGCATTTCTGATATGAGGAAATACATATATATGTGTGTGACTGTGACAGTCTTTATGTATCTTCAATTTGAGGACAAACAAAGATAAGAGACTCGATCGGTTATCTTCAATATTTAGTTATATTTTAGTGCGTATTCTGAAAGCTGAGAGTTGAAATGAACCAAACGAAAAACGTCTGATTGGTTTGATCAATAAAAATTACTGACATAATTTGATAAAAGTTATGTATTGACTAGGTCATATCAAAATTTTATTTTTGAAAAGGAGATTAAAATGATTATAGAAATCATACTAACAATATGTTTGATAGGAATCTATTGTGCTTGGCTCAATTCATCGCGTTCCAGAAACAATCTTCCTCCCGGTACGTTAAACGCTGATGTCATAACAGAAACAGAAGTGAAACAAATTTTTGAATTTCTTTTTTTTTCACGAACATTTTATGAGGTTAGGACCAAACCCAATATTTCCAGTAGTTGGAAACATCCCTCAACTCAAAAAGTATCATGGTAAACCAACTTATGAAACATTTGATAAACTGGTTGCTAATTATGGACCTGTCGTTTTCCTTAAATTTGGAAGACTGTCTCAGCGTAATTTTTTAAAATTAAATGAATGTTTTTGTTAATATAAGTTCATAATTTTTAAATAAACTTTATTTCATGATTAATTTAGTTATAGTTCAAGACCTCACTTTAGCGAAAGAGTTACTTTGCAGTGATGTTTGGGTTGACAGATATTTTGATGAAATGATTTCAGAAAGGTCTTTTGGAAAACAACTAGGCATGTTAATAAATATTACTAATAAAGACTTTTCAAAAATTGCATTAGATTAAAAGTTTTTAATCTAAAATTCTGCACTAGGCTTAATATTCGGCGCAGGAGATATGTGGAAAGATACTCGACGATTTACAATGCGAACACTTCGGGACTTTGGGTTTGGCAAGCAAACGAGTATGGAAGTCGTTCTTGAAGAAGAAATAAAAACACTTATACACACGATCGATACAATTTCAGTTGGGGGAACCCCAATCACTATGAGACAGTTTTTTACCGTTTCAATTTTGAATATATTATGGAGCATGCTAGCTGGATTTCGATTTGATCACGATGATCAAAAGCTAAAAGGCTTAATTAACCTAATTGACGAAACATCAAAATCGAATCCAGTACAGGCAACTTTGACCCAAGCATTTCCTTCTTTTTGGCGTTTCTTCAAAAATTCGAAGAAGAATATTCACAGAAGAAAATTTATCACAAACTTGCATGCATTTTTTCTGGTATGACTCCAACAAATTCACATGAAAAGTTTGTTTGATAACTAATAAAATTATAAATTATGTTTTTGCAACTATAATTTAGGAAATACTTCAAGAACGACGAGCAAGTAAAAATTACAAAACGGAACCTAAGGATTTTATAGATGTTTTCTTACAAGAAATTGACAGTCAGAAGGAAAAGGGCACTCAACCCAATTACTATACAGGTAAACTTGAATTCTGTATAACAATGACACATATTTCGATCTCTTTAAAATTTAACACACTAAATATAGACGAACAATTCATCATGGTCAGCTTTGACCTCTTCATTGCTGGAGCAGAAACGACGAGCAATACATTAGAATTCGCAATACTATATATGATACTGAATCCAAAAGTACAAAGCAAAGTTCAAGAAGAAATTGATCGTGTTGTAGGAAAGGATCAAGTTCCATCGCTACTGAATAAAGCAAAGTTAGCTTCACCTAATATTGAATTTATTTACGATATAAAAATTATAATTTGCAAGCTATTTATAATATTTTTTTAGATTTCCATACACAGAAGCTACAATCCTGGAAGTTCAACGTCTTGCCAATGTTCTTCCTCTTGTATTTCGTGGGTCTACCGAGGACACTACCTTTGCAGGGTATAATATACCAAAGGTGACAACATTATATATATTTTGAATTACACTTTTACAAAAAGTTCTTTCAATCGTTTCCGTAATATGTAGGGAACCCTTGCTGGAATCAATGTGCTCAGCCTCCATCAGAGCCCAGAGATTTGGGAAGATCCTCAGAACTTTTACCCAGAAAGATTCTTGGACTCTGAGAAAAACATAATCAACGCTCATAAAATCTTACCTTTCGGACTAGGAAAGCGAGTTTGCCTCGGAGAAGTATTAGCACGAGCGTCTTTGTTCAGCTACTTTGCATCACTTCTTCAACGTTATACCTTCAAAGCTTCTCCGGCTCATGCAAAACCGTCGACCAAGCATGTTTATGGGTTTACTTTGTCGCCCCAAGAATACTTCGTAGTTGTAGAACCAAGGTAATACTGGATATACAGAATTTATTGCCACGATAATTGTACTGTACATTTTTAAAATGATTGCTATTTACATTACGATATATTTTTCGATAAATCCTATTTAAAATGCAAGTTAAATATTTGAATTGTACAAGTACATATATAGCTAATAATAAGAATGAGATAATTGATTGCAAAGATCAAGATGACAAAAATTGTGAAAGATCTGTTTTTCATTTGAGTGATGAATAGGTGTCACGCAAGATTGCTTATAGGTTTTTCAACGACAATGTCATCGTATTTTGGTGGAGGTTCATATGGAGGAGGTGAGGGCATATTTGCAGATGTGCCATGTATTTCAATAATAGTTGATCGACCAGGCTGTGTCCCATTTGAATTTCTGATCTCATTTAATCTTCGTGTTCGAATGAACAAGCTTTGGAATCTGCCTGTACCCACTCTACTTGTACGTGTGTAAGGAGGGGATAAGTCTGATATTTGGTTTTCGTTTACGTTGTCCTGAAGTTCCAATAAATAGTCATACACAAGGAAAACATTTACAACGGAAAGAAGAAGTTCTGAAGTTTTGATGATGGTCAACGCTGGGAAGAAAGCTGAAGGAAGTAGAAGGCATATTCGCCATCCTGTAAGAATGTCCCATCTTTCGATGAATTTTAGCCGTGTTTCTACATCTCTACGGTCTAAATGAATAAATACCTATGAGAATTCCTAAAAATACCTTCAAAATCATAAGAATCTGAACAAACGAACCAATCTCTAATCCGACGCTTCCGAATGATAATAAGATAGCAGAGAGAAGTTGAAGCACTGAGGAGGCAATCGAAGTAACGAACGTTGTTATGAATAATCCATTTACTGAAGTTCAAAAATGCAGACCCAAAATTGTAATAATAATACAATTACTTATACCTATTTCAACATTTTTTAAGTTCAATTGATTAAATAAAAGAAAACTAACTTTTCGGGTCGTCAATGGAATTCACAAAGTCGGTAATGTGTCGAAGGATAAAAACCAATACGAACACTGACCAACCCTTTAAATTCAAATTTAAAACATAATCTCATTTAATCATCTTTCACAAATTTGCATACGGATAACTAAAATATTACCCTGAAACCATTTAATTGAGTAGGATCAGATAATAAATTACTTACAAATTCAATAATGGAAATGATCTGTGCCCGTATTTGATATTTCAATTTTACCATAAAGCTGATTATAATATTAACTAAACTCTAAAATTTTTTGCAGTACTGTTGTACTATAAGAATGTTTCATTACTACATTATTTATGAAATTCTTGTTTACAAACATCTTTTTCCGTTAGTTGATTGCATAAGGATTCCCGGTTTCGGGTATTTCATGATAGGCGGAAGCCTTCGGAAATCCGGATTTTCTATGTAAATTGCAAAATGAAACCGATAACGATAGGCCGATAGGATAGGGTGTGAAGGATATAGATAACAATAAAATGAGCAAAAAAATTAAACAAAAATATTTAATATTGTTGTTTTCTCATATACGTTGTGAATTATGATACTATACTTCATAGGCATCTCATAATAATTTTCGTATGAATACACTGAATTATCAAAATTTTAATAATTTCAGTCCTAACTCAAGAAGTTTAATCAGATGTTTAATCTTTAAAGTTCAAAAAATAGTCTTACGATGTGGCATCTCAAAATTCTCATGCAAACACTGAAATACGATTATGTTATGCTATGCTTATGAAAAAGTTTTAATACTTGTTTTAACCATGAAAAATTCAAGTAAAAAATAAATACATAACATGCCATTCAATTTTTTAAGCTTCCTCCTAATTAGGAACGAAAATTAAAAAAATTCAGCCATTTTTTTAAATCGTCGTGTTTAATTTAGGTTCACTTCTTACATCAAGCGTGCAAATAGAGATGGTCTGGTACTATCAGTCGGCGTTTTTATTACAGAAAAATTGTGTTTATAAATAATTTACAGTAATGCACCTAATTGAAGACAGCAATTTGTTTCTCATATCAAGGTTTTGATTGCTTTAAAATCATTTTATTATCTTGTCTTTGATTCTAAAATAAACTAATAATAAATCTGATTAATCTTGCTCAACGGTTTCATGATGAGTCATTATTTTTCATTTTCTGAAAACTGTTGCAGCTGTTTTTAATGTATAATAATTTTTCCTGGTTTTAAATAAAAAATAGTAAATTTTAAAAGTATAAAAATAACAGTTTTTGAAGTTAAGTTTATAGAACCTTTTTTAGATTTAAACATACTCGTTTTTATTATCAAGTTATTCGAAATCTAACCAATAGTTATCCAAATAATTGTTTGCATCTTATTTAGATTTCTAGTAAATTAAACATTTTGGCATAAGAAGACCTTTGGCATAATACCTTTGGATAGACGAATATTATATGATGCGTATTGCGTCAATTGCGTGTTAACAATAACGGATGGCAATTGGAAATGGCAAAATGCCACCACTAAAAGATCTCACGAGAAAGTGTGTAAGAATTGCATAGAATTGATTGGAGAAAGAGTGGAATAAAAAGGCGGCTGGTAAACTAATATTTCATGAAACATGAGATTTGAGATTAACAAATCTCATCTTCACACTTTCACTAGCTGGGGTCAGCTTTCTTTACGGAGGAAAAGAGACACTTTCACCACTCTCTCTGAAATTCTCAGGTAAAACTTTTTTAGTTATTAGTTTACTTTATATTATTTGCTGTGTATTTTAGTTTGTGGCCCTCGATAGTGTGTAGTGACGAAGTCATGCCACCATCGCGATCCCCAGTCGCCTCAGCAGAACTTCCCGTCCCGTCTCCCGTCACCCGTCCGATTATGGATTAGCGATTATAATAATCAATAATCGCCGATTATTACAAAAATTGCTTAATGCATCATGCATAATGTAAAAAGTTCTGTCAGCAGCAAGCTGTTGTTGTGAATTTATGTACTATAAAGCTGTAATGTTCAAAGGTCAAATCAGAAAATTGTTTCATGTTTAAGGTGTGAGGTGTTTTATATTATATTACATATTAAAATCAGCACTCAGAAAATTCTGGTTGTTTTATGTGTGATGTTGTGCAGACTTTTTGTGTTTTGAAAGATCTTAATTTGTTGTCATTTGTTGGTATGTTAATTCGATTTTTGTTATTTATAGGGAGCTCATTATTTCTGGGACGTGTAAAACATTAGACAAGATAAATATTTAGAAAAATGCCTAAAGAACGAGATATTTTCAAGATGATATGGACAAACTTCATAAATTCCTTCAAACCACGTCAAATTAAAGGAACTCTGATTGGAAAAGATCATTTTGGGAATAAGTACTTAGAAATACCACCCAGTATGCATGACATATTATGCTTATTTTTTTAAACCAAATTAATTAAAACTTGACTTGATTTGCTTTGACATACTGTTCGATTTAATCATTTTAGATCCAAGTATTGGAAAAAGACGAACAGAACGGTGGTTTGAACCCGAAAAGAAGGATGACTTCCAACAAGAAGTACCTGCAGAATGGGAAGGTGAATTTAGCTTATTTTTGTGACAATTACTTTATAATGATATGTAACTTAAGACCCTTTGAGTAATCAATGACTCGTTCAATATGTACAAGCAATATAAAACTCAGATTTAGTTTATATTGTATCATGTACCTATATACACAACGGGCTAAGCGCTGAAAGTTTTCGATTTTAATATAGTCACAATAACGTAAATAGCCAATAAACTTTATTTAGCGTGGTTGAGAGGAAGACGACAGACACCTCCTACGGAAGATGAGGTTTTAAAAAATAAAGCAATATCTGAACTGAAGAAACAAAATGCGGCTGAACTAGATGCTAAGCACCACCCGGAAGGGCCACCGCAACAAAAGATACAGGTACTGATTTGTCTTTCACAACCTTGTTTTGTTTCACTGTATTATTATTATGTTTATTTAAAGATCATTACAAACTATGATTGTATGGTTTTAATTTTTTGCAGGACTTTCCCATATACCCAGATTATGAAGTCAGGCCTGGGGATAAACGAAAGAAAGATGATTAATTGTAGTTTATTTGTTCATGTTCATTATTGTCCAATTTATTGTAAAATTATACGTTAAAAATACTATTGTACAGTAGGAAAATTTAATAATTAAGATTACATTTATTTAGATGTTATGTTGCTTTATCATCCACCTGGTGTAGTTTTAAAATACTTAGGTTATAGTGCACACTGTTCAATCAAACGTTGTAAATTATGTTTAAAAAAACACAATGTTTCAAATACGCATTCGTAGTAAATTGACTATCGCTGACAATTATCTAATCCATCTTACTATTTTTCATCAGCCTTTTTAAAATATCACGACCTTGGTGCTTTTGGACGTTTAAAAATGTAGAGTACAATAATTGTTTCAATCGAATATAACAATATATTGTCTTTGTTACTGGATTATTATTAATTTAGTCCTTGAATATCGCTAAAATTGTTTGAACAGTTGAATCTATATATGGCACAATTTAAATTTGGAATTTACCACTGTTCCTAGCGTTTTATATTTACAAAGGAATTAGGGATTATTGAGAATTAATCCACCTTAACCCATAATACTACAACAGAAATACTTCTATAATTGATTTACATTATCGCAAATAAAAAGAATGTGGTATAGTTTTTAGTACTATTCCATTCCATATCCCTTAAATGTCCTTTAAACATTTAACTGCTGAAGGCTTAACGTTTACAAATGGTGTGAAGTATAAATGGATTTATTTATACTTTTCAGCAATTTTATTGTTGGAGTTTGACTTCTATGCAAAGGTAAACTTAACATCAGTTAGTGACAGTTAAAATAAATTTTCTTCAGTTTCTTTTAAACTTTAGTTTGCCTCGTTTGCTTATTGCAGATACAGAGTATAAGGCGCATTTATATAGCAAAAAGCATAGGCATTTATTTCGAATTCAATCTTCAAAAATTTCAAAATCCTATTCAAAATGTACAAAAAATTGAAATTTCAATCGACTTTTATCATAGCATACTTGGCTATTTATTTTTCTGTCGAACGTTGTATTTGCAAAGCCTCAATATCAAACGTCCGATGTTCGAGATTCCGAAGAGAAAGCGGAAATTACCTCAAACTAGAGGATAGGGAGGGGCTTATTAACATTCAAGGGATATGATAAGCCACCCCCATAGCCCGGTTCTGGGTACGCCCTTGGCGTTTACAAGGAGGTCGGAATGTTAACTCCAGTAAATATCAACAGCGCCACATAATAATGTAGAAAACTATGAAGTTTACCACAAAATTGTTGAGCAAAGTTATTCAGTAGAAAGATGTACAAGGCGATACTATCACAACATTCACAACTCTTCTTAGCTGCAAATCGCTGCTCAACGGTTCATCGTCTCGACCACAAGGTCTTTATCCTGATTTGGACAGTTGTAGTGACCTTAAAGGAGTCTTCAACTGCAATTACATTAACTTCGTAAGTATAGCATCTTGATTTTCAAATTTTATGTTTTTATAAAATTCAAAAGTCGAAGTTTGCATTTCATTTTTAAAGTTTAAGATACACAACTGCAATTATTATCAAGATTGGATTTCTGGGACCAAGCTTAAAATGACTGAAATTCAAAGTATAAAGAAAAAGGACGCCCCAAGTAAAAAAAATGAGTTTTTAAATTATGGAAAGACTGTTAATTTTGCAAATTCGGCAAATTGTAAAATTTTGGTTTGCAAAATCTTTCAAAGCAAAATTAAAGATCATTACATTACAAACTATGATTGTATGTTTGTATGGTTTTAATTTTTTGCAGGACTTTCCCATATACCCAGATTATGAAGTCAGGCCTGGGGATAAACGAAAGAAAGATGATAAATTGTAGTTTAAAGAATAAAGAAGAAAATAAATAAAAAATAAAGAAGAATGAAGATGATTAATTGTCAGAAGTGTACACAATATACATTTTTCAAACAATTTTCTATTTCCAGTTATTTTTTACTCCCAATTCGTAAATTGAACAACAACTTAAAAGTGTATTTAATAAACATTGAATGAAAGTTCGAATTAGTTAATTACTTTAGATCATAAATACATAGCCCATTCAAAATTTTGATGAGGCAACAAGCCTTATTGCTTGCTTACTACTAAACACAACTGTTGACTGTACTGATCACTTTATTTTCAAGACGGTGCCTAATAAAGTAAATAATTTAAATATCATGAATATCACCTAATAATATTTAGGGTCTTAAGGGTTATATAATTATAACTATGAGAGTGCTTACGTCGTAATCGTACCGATTCGGAAACTGTTTTTTACGACTTGTATCATTATTCCCCAATGAACTAAAATTGAATAATCTCAAATCTCATCTCAATTTCTCAAATCTCAATTACCCCATGAAAATGAAAGTAGATTTCAGTCGGTCGGAGTAGATTATGTATGAGTTGATGGGGGTATAAAGAGATCGATAACAGTATCCTAGCTACATTGGTAAGAAAACAAAGTGGCTAAAAGGCTGAAACCCCTCACTCAACTATCAATCGTAGTTCCACTTCCACTTCCGGGTCCTTTTTAACCCCTTTTTCACTAAATTATTTTAGTTCCTCACGGGTTTCATTTCTAAGATAAGTATTCAAAAAGTATTTCAAAGTTTCATTTGTAAAAATGAGCATGCTAAATCTATTGGAAATGGACAACATCGAAAAACAACCAGTGAAAGATTCACCAGGTATATTCTCCGTTTACTTATTTAATGATGATGAATCCTATCTTCTATCGCTATTTTTTGTTTATTTTATAACTTTATTCTTGTAATTTCAAATTCATATCCTATTATTAGTAGTTGGAAAACCGAGACCCAAACCTAGGGTAAAAATTAACAATGAAAAAGAGAAACCTCGTCCAAAGCCAAGACGAAGGATCGAAAGAGATGTTGACGAAGTTTTATCAATGTCATCAATATCAGGCGACGATACTCATCATGTTGCACAGTCTGCTTTTGATAATCCAGTCTTTCAAGCCGAAGAAAATATTGGTTTCAATAAAAAGGCAGAATTTGAATCCACTTTCTTATCTTCTGAATCTGAATCTGAGAAAAGTGTTCGTTCACGTAGGCGACGAAAACCCACTGATAGAACTCGAAAAAATTCATACCATGAATCCCAAGAAGATATATTGGATGCTTCATCTTCAGCATGGGTAATTAAAAATGTTATTCAAAATCTAGTCGATTGGTTAAATCTTTTGTCAAATTTAAAACTCAATAGGATGAAGGGGAGTCATATTTGCGCATAGAAAATGAGACTGTAGCTGAAGAAAAATCAAAAAATCAATCAAGTCAACCTTCTTCCAGAAAATCTAGCGTAGGTTTTGTGGAAAAAGAAGACGTTCACAAGATGTCTTCAGACAAAATAAAATCTAAGCATAAGAAGGGTCGCCAAGAAATTCATGTAACAATCGAAGTCGAAGAACAAACTACAAATCCAGATCCAAACGAAATTGAAAATAAAACTAATATTGATGCGGCAAAACCCAAGCCTCATAAAGGCTTAATAGGTCGTTGGAAAGATTTGCTAACTAAAACATCATCACACCCTCAACCAACCGAAAAGTCTGAAAAAGTTTCTGGAAAGCACAAATTCTTAGTGCAGAGCTCCTTAGATAAAGTTCATAAACCAGAAGAAAAGCAGACAGATATTAAAGAAGCAACCATAATTCAAATACACTCAGACGAAGAACCTTTATCAGGAGATGAAAATCAAACAAGGAAAGACAAAGGAATTGAAATGACAAAGTTATCAAAGTCGAAGCGAAATGAAAAGTCAGTACTTCCTACCAAAAAAGTTGTTGCAGAGACAATAATCGATAAAATTAAAACAATTAAACCAAAATTGAAAAGCAAAGCGCTTGCTTTACAAGAAAGCAAAGATAAAGCAAGACAATCAGAAGATCATATTGAAGAACAAGAACCTGCTGAAATTGAAGCAGATGATTTAGAAGAGCCTAAATCTCCTAAAAAGCTACCGAAGTCTGCTAAAAGGAAGAAAGCAGAACGACAATCTTTAGCCGTGGAAAATTCTTTCGAACAGGATCTCTTGTTTGGAATAACAATTCATTCATCAGATCTTCTTCCATTGGATCCAAATATTTTGCATCCGGTTGTTAAAGTCACAGTGATGAGTCAAGATGGAAAACTACTTCAAAGAACACAAAATACTTTTTCCTCAGAGAGTCCTAATGTAGACGAAGCCAATGAAAGAGCAAAGAATGAAAACAAGAAAAAACGAAAGAAAGACCAGAAGGCATCAGTTTCATGGAAGAAAACCAAGCCAGTAGAATCGATTCTGCCAATTATGACACAACCTTTTCGAATGGGTCAAAGAATTCCTACATTTGCTCCAGCGTGGAATGAACTTCTGCTTTTTGAAGAGCCTTTTCATAAGTTCATAGATGAAAACGCAAATGTCATTATTTTTTTTGAGGTGATGGACTTCCTACCTATGGATAGAACGGCGGAAATTCCTACTGCTGGGTATCATGGTGTGTTCATTTTTGTAATACAGATGAAATAAATTTAAAGCTTTCAAATATTTTAATTTTTATTAAATAAAAATTAAATGTTATTTGAATCGTAGGGAATGAAGCTGGCTGGTACAAGGTAGCCTGGGCATTTCTTAAACCAGTGGGTGCAAATGGAGTTCTGAATGTGGAGAGAAAACTTCGGTTACAACTTTTTAAGCCTGTGAAATTACGTACAAAAGATCTTCAAAACGGTTCTGAGGTAAAGATTAACTTTAAAAATTTTGAATCGTTATACGAGAAGGCAACAGATGATTGATAGAAGGTGCAGAATTTATCCTATAATTGTTTTTTCACTTGATGTAGGTGTATTCATGGTGGAAATTAGAAAAACGAGAAAAAATCTATAATACAACTCTTTACGTCACAGTTAAAGGAATTAATCCACCAACTGGGACTAAAGCTAGTTTGCGGCAATTGTTATCAATGCGAAAAGAAGAACTAACAGAAGCTATAATCGAAAGTCAACTGGCAAGCACTAAACAATCGAAGAAATCAAAAATATCTGCGGTAAGCATGGACGCAATTCCATAATGTGGTCATTTGTACGATATATAGTTTATTGGTTGGATTACATTACAGCTAAAATTATGAATATTAGAATTCAAATCGGCCAAAAAATTACATCGATATTAGAAATGACGGTAATTGGCGAAGGTTGGAGGGTCAGAGCTGTAAAGTGCCAAATCGATTGATGGCTTCACTACCATCGTCTCAAATACGATCTTTGAATATTACTGTTTCTGGAAATGTTCACTGTCTAAAATTTAGCCCATGTGGATTTAAGTTGGCTGTTGGACTGGACACAGAGGAACTTCATGCTGTTTTAGTTTTTGAAGTTAGAATATTTAACACATATTGGAACATTTCTTAATTTTAATTAGTAAAGTTGTTTATTCAAATTTTTACTTTGTTTGCTAGATTCCATCTGGAACTCTTCTAAGAAGCTTAAAAAATCATCATGGTTTGATTTACGATATTTCCTGGAAACTGATGGAAATGGATGATGATAATTATTTGCATTACCTTGCTTCTGCGTCTGCAGATTCAACGGCTGTAATTTCGCGAATGAAAAATCATGATGAAGACACATTGAGAATAGTAAAGGTGACAATACATTTTTATAACTTATCTTTTCGTTCAAATTTTTTACCGTTGATATCAATTTATCTTTCAAATATTACAGACATTGCACCACCCATCTTATGTTTACTGCGTTGTGTTCCATCCAACTCATCCATCTTTAGTGGTTACAGGGTGCTTCGACAACGTCATTCGTATTTGGGATTTCGGATCTCAAGATCAAGGTACAAGTGATAATGTTCAAGGCGACAAAAAGAAGTCTATGAAAGATGACCCTATACATGATAGCTGCCCATTATTTATTGTAAGCAATTATAAATCTTCCAACCGATTATTCAATTAATTGCCAAAAATGTAAAATTCACATATAGAATGTATCTTAATTTTAGCTGGACAGGCATATCAGCTTTGTTAACAGTTTATTATTTGACGATGTCGGATCACATCTTTTTAGTGGAGATGGAAATAGTTGCGTTTACAAATGGAGTATAAAGACTCCAACTAAAAAAAGATCTTGGAAAATTGAAAAGTATGGTGTACAATTTTGCAATCCACTTAATTTGATGAAGATCTTCAACAATTGGCTATTTAATTCAATGTTTTTGATTATTTTAGGGACGTTAAACTTACCGATACAGGAAGAATACCTGTCAATAGCCTGTCACTCCACCCCAACGGTAACCGTTTGCTAGTTCATTTGAGGGACAACTGTCTGAAAATTCTGGATGTAACTACATTTATTCAGTTAAAAGTTATCAGCGGACTTGTGAATGACAAGTAAGGTTATGGGTTTTTAAAATATTCAAGGTCTAAATTATATTTTTTACCATAACTTATCATCATTATGCTTCTTCTTTAGACTTCAAATCCGAAGTTGCTTCAGTCCATGTGGTAATCTTGTTCTAAGTGGATCTGAAAATGCTACAATTGGCATATGGGATGCAGATACTAGCAACATAATGGAATTCATCTCGCCGAAAAATCATCCAAATTGTTTCGTAACATCTGTTGATTACCACCCTCACGATTTCTACATGGCAGTTGGTCTAGCGTCTGATATCAGTGAACCCAGTCCTGTTTTACTATACGATTACAAAGCACCACATCTAGCTCCAGTTGCAATAGTGCAATCAACTGTTGCAAAATTTAAATCCAATCTTCGTAAAAGTCAAAGCCAGTCCGGTGATGGAGAAAACGAGATTTCACGTAAAAATGTAACCTTTGCAGCACAAAGAGGAGACAGCTCTGAGAAATTTTTGAATATTATTAACAAATTAGACAAAGCATTAAAAGAAGCGCAAGATCCTAAAAGAATTCGCCCCAGAGATGCAAGTCTTCCTCGCTCTTTTAGCCTCGATTTAGAAGCAGAGCCAATGAAAACAATCAGGCCGAATAGCGCTTCCTTGGTAGAAAGACCCACAAAAGAAAGGTCAGAGCGTAATAACAATAACACTGACCATTTTCATAAAATGGAGCCTGATCGAGAAAGATCTAGATCAAAGTCCAGAGGAAAGTCAAAATCTCCTAGGACATATATAGAAAATCGACTGGAAGAATTAATCATTCCACAGACTAAAGATGAAGCTTCTTCTGTGGAAAGATTAAGTAAAGAAACTTACAAGTCTGAAGACGTACAACTATCAAATTCTTCAAAAATAAAAACAGCTCTAAGTGAAAAAAGTATTGAACAGATGTCTCCTAAAAATTTACCCAAACCTGCAAGACGACAACGTCCCTTAAGTTCCAAGATACCTGTACGTTGTGCACCGGAGAGTCCACAGAAAGGTGTGGGACACGGTTCAAGTAGTCCATCTCCAAGTAATTCCCCAAAAACTTCTTGGAACAGACGTCGCTTTAATGAAAATGGGCATCACGAAGTTCAGGTACAAGTTCACTCGAATAATGAAAATGCCAGTGAAAACAACCCAACCATACAAATAGTGAACCATCAGACAAATGTCGATCAAACAATTTTTAAAAGTTAGATAACATCAATGTAAATGTGCTAATTTATTTTATTTTTAAACCTATGCACGTTGGAGTAACTTTTGGATATGAAATAAATTAGGTAGTTTTAATGATAATCAAATTGCAATTTACAAGATTTTTTAAAACTATTATAGCATGACTTTGACTACTTATTTATTTACAATAAGTTTATTGATGATAGATAAATAAGTAATCTACTAACTACATAATAAAATTGAAAATTATAATTTTGGCATCGTCTGTGAACTATCTAGACTAGTTTCTTCTTCATCATACTCAGGAAATCTTGTCTGGGCAGCGGTCCTAAACAATGTAAGATCTGTCATCCTTGAGTTCACAACCCATGTAGATGCTGATGTCAAGTAAATTATTATTAGAAATTTGTACACGCTTTTATAAAATAGAAAAATTGGTTAAGGAGCTTTTAAAGTGAGAGAAATTTTACCTATTGAATCATCACTATCAGCCATTTCAAATAGTTCCTTTTTCGCTTTCTTTTCAATAATTAAAGTTCTTCCTTCAGTGTAGTATACAAAATGATCAAAATCATTTCTAAGATTGCTAAAATCTAAAATAAAATAAAATAAAAAATGCAGATAGATTAGTTGTTTGACGTGTTTAAATATTTACAAGCTTATGCTTACAATCTCTATTGACGTTGACGGGATCCGATACTATTTCATAGGTGGTCTGATTCTGTTCTGCTTCTATAATGCAATTTTTCATAAAATTAGATTTGTACGTGGTATCAATGATTAAGCACCTTGATTAAAATAAAAAAAACTGATCATACGCATCGCTTGCAGTTGTTCATCAGCATGAGACCATACTGGCTGAGTCGAAAGCCCATCAGTGAGAACTTCATCAGTTTCTACTTCTTCATTTTGAACACTAATCAATGGAGCATTTGGAAAAACTTTTATAGATTGTCTCAACTCTCCTGGTTTGTTATGAAGGATATAAATAGGTTTGTAATTATCGTGTCGTCGCATTTTCCAATCATCGATTGTTAAGCGCCTAACAGATTCAAGATCGCTTAAAGAATCGTTTGAAGTACTTGACAATGGATCTTTCTTCTCTGATTTAAGAATTCGTTTGAATGCTCTCCGATTTTGTTTAAAAGTATTTTCATCCACCAAATTGGCTTTCTGCTTTTTTTGACCATGCCTACCGTGAAGTACCTTTGGTTCAGAATTAGGATTAATTTCCTCATCTGAAGGGGTACTGCTACTACTGGAATACACTCGATAATGAACAGGTGATGAACTCCCTGAAGACGAAGAATCATCCTTTGGAGGGTGGTACTTTAAATCTGGTGGCTCCTTCCACATTCTGTCAATTCTTCTATTCTCGGCTAACCTGTTTACCAGTTCTACAACAGTTACACCTTCCATTTCAAACGTTGGGTCAATTTTTGGAGGTATCTCATCAACTCTGTGCTGGCGTCTGACGGGTGGTGTAAGCCATTTAAATTTGTCAACCTCCCAAATAAACTGTTGACTACTTTCGACAATTACAATGCAAGTTTTAACAGGGTCCAGAAATGAGTAAACATCTTCGGTTAAGTTTTCAAGCAGTGAAGTACGATTGTCAGGTTGCTGTAATCTTGAAAAGTCAACTTTCCAAAGATGTGCCTTCATTTTAGCTATAACAAAATTAAATATTTTGTGTCTCTCGTCGTCTCCTGGATAAGAGTCAAGCGCTTTATCTGTAATTCGGATGACTATTGGTCGAGGAATTGGAAGTCTTCGAAGGACAAAATGGTCAGCATTTCTTACAACAATTACTCGGATGTTTGTCAACACAGGGGTGAGATTTGATTTGGTAACTTTTATGGTTATCCAATGTTCTTCGGGGGTGGCATCATTAATACATGCTGATTCAGCTTCCTTGTTCAAGCGGAGATTTCTTAGACTACAAAGTCGGCCAAAGTCATTGTTGTATGGCATACCTATATTTTATAATTATGAAATGCATGCTATTCTTAATTGTTTAAAACTTTCATATTTAGTAAGAAATATTTTTAAATACCTAGCTTTCTTTTAATCCTCACCACCAAGTCTAGCCGAATTTCTTCGTCTGACCTTTCTTGCTTTCCTACAGCTCGTCTGTAGACTAATGAATTATCGGAGGATGAAGATTTTCTTGATAATACTTCAGGACCACGAAGTATAGAAGACCATGTAGGTGCGACAGTGTCTTCAGTTTCTGTTTCAATAAAGTCAGACTCTTCTGAAAAATAGTCTACTGTTTTTAGTAATCGATCCAGATAAAATGCTTCTTTCTCCGAAAGCTGTTGCTTCGTTTCAAGTTTTTTTGAACAAGATGCCGTCAGATCGGAAATACTGCATTGATGAATGATATTTTTTAAAAAGGTAACTTCCATTGATATTTTAATCGTTTCTTCTCTCCGCATCATGTAGTGGGCTACTTGATGCATCGATTTGAATTTTTTTCGTATTAACTAAACATAATTGGGAAATTTTATTTCAAGTATATCGAATCCAACTACATTGGTATAATGATTGGAGCTGGAACTTTGTTAGAGTGCTTACGATTTTGTTTGTAAAGTCATTCCAAAGAATTTTAGTCTTAATGAAGGCATACAATTCCCGTAAACTTTGCTTCAAGGAGGTATGAGCATCATACATGTCTCGAGCATTGGCTGTGAGTTGATTTTGAGGTTTGAAACTATTCAAATCAAATATATACATTTTTTTAAATTTAGACTTCAAAAATTTAAGTATTTCAAAATAGAATATTACTTACGCATTGATAGTATGTGTAGTCTTTGTAAAAACTGCTCCACGTCTCTCTGTCCATCGAGGCTTATTTTTCCAAAATACTTCATAAGCTTTTTTTCTATCTATGAATTTGGTGTTTTCAACACTAGGAGCAACCTTCGATAGTATAGTTTGTCAATTGCGGAAAAAGTACTAAGTAACGGATTAGGATAAATATTAAGTGTACCTTATTTAATTTTAGCATCTCCAGATAAGCAAAAGTAGCCATGATTATAATTGGAAGAGTATTCAATAAGAGTCCAACAAAGAAAGACTGATGGCTCGTACCTTTGGTTTCAATCAGTACTGGAGGTGAATGAAACCATCGAATTCCAACAAGAAATATTGCAAACTAGAATAAAAAAGACTTAAATCTAAAAACAATCATGTCAGAATTAATTCTCATTATAGAATCATATTAATTAAATCATCATACCGTAATAATAGGCGCAACAAGGTATCTCATCTGAATTTGAAAAGTGAATGAAACTTGTTGATCCAAAAGAATTTCAATATCCGTCATAAACTCCCTGAATCCATATAATACTAAAGCTATTCCTATTTCAGAAAGAAGAATTATGCCAGCAGCCCCAGTGCCACCAAAAAGATCAAATGAATCAGTTGTCGTAAATTGAGCCTAAAATCATTTTTCATTTTTATGCAAGCTGATTAATTTACATAATTAAACGTTAATCAGCTGGATTTAAAAAAAACATTCATACATGAGATGCGTAGACGGAGATAAGTCCAATTACGTACACAATTGTAATAGCAGCCCCAACAACTTTTGACGCCAATACATTCTTCAAAGGGATAATTTCACGGAAGTAGGAAATTGACATTTGGGTGGCAACGATCTAATATTAAAAATTGCAAAGAACTATGCATAGCTTACTTAAAAACAGTAAAGGTAAGTATAAAAATATGACATGTTTTTACATACCTGTGGCCAAACATTAAAAACTGTCATTCCTGCAAACATAGTAAGGAAAACCCATTTTGGACCGCATTTCAGCAACGCTCCGGATAATGATACAAATGTAACTCCAAATCCTGAAAAATAAAGTTTGAACATGGCAAATTCGATAATTTTGCAATTGAAATAATAGATTATTCCATATTTTTCATCATTCCATACAAACCTTCTGCAAATATATAAGTAAACTCTTTTGCTTCGGCAATCAAGCCCAAAATAGCCAGCTCAGTGTACACCACCATGGCACACAGAAGACAAAAAATCATTGTAAAAATTGAAATAATCCAGGATGTCTTTAAAATTTTGCTATAACGAAAATTTATCCGTTCAGAAACTCGAATGAATAATCCATATCCGGGACCGACTGTTGAAATCGCCATTTCTAGCGCATCACACCAGAACTATAGGTATTAAAAAATGTAGTATTATGATCTGCTTCTGCTTCATTAAAACGCTTAAATTTCAAAATAAACAGATTCGTACACTTAAAGTAGCAAGATGATCCCAATTAAAAACTGAAAAGTATCTGGGAGTGTTATAGGCATCTCTAAATGCATATTGATGGAATAAAACTAAGGTGAGAAGTACGGGCAGAGCAAATGCCAAGTAGATCCAAATCTGTAAAAAAATATATTGACGCAAAATCAAAAATATATTTTTCATGGCTTTTTCAGGATAAAAAATAATTAGATACTTACTCTTGTAACACCTGACGCTAAATAGGTTTGTATGGATGCCGGCATAATAATGGTTATTACAACCAAAAACGTTATTACAAATCTCCAATGAAAAAATTCTTTGATCAATTTTCCTTTCCAATTTAAAATGTAAAACCTGAATGTTTAGACACAAGTTTTTATTACAATTACAAAGATATAAAATATTCAAAATGTGTATTTCTGTATGTTTTCTCACCTAAAAAATAATTCTGTCGATAGATATAATGTAGCGTTTAAAAATCCCTTGCGTTCTTCATGGAAGTGGGTTTCTAACCACTTTGACTTCGACATCATGACAGCTTTCGAAACTTCAAGCTTGTCATACGGAATACAATTGGTTTTACTACTCCATTCAGAGTTGCATGTTCCTGGACTAGTGTATAGCGACCCAACAGCGTATAATCCAGAATAACCCAACACAGCGTTGTGTAATGTTACAAAAGTTAAATTAACAAAAACGAGGGCATGTGGAAACCCTATTGAAATCCCCCAAAGAATTTAGAAAAAATCAAAGTAATTGTAAAATACCATAGTATAGTTGAAATTTATAATTCTTGTCACCTCTGGCATATTTATGGACTTTGGCAAATCCCCATTCTCCTCTGAATGAAAACTGTCCAATAAGCATTTCAAAAAATATCAAGGGTTGTACAAATGTGACAATCAAAAAGCAATACACAAGGAAGAAAATAACTGTAAAAAAATATTAGTATGCATGAATTTCATTATAGTTTGATGATAAAGTAAGTTTCAAAACGTAAGCGTAAAAATGGCTTCATACTTCCTCCATTATTGTAGCAAGCGTGAGGAAATCTGAACAAGTTGCTTGCGCTGAAAAGTAAAGCCAAAAAAGCAACATTTGTCTCTAATGTCGAGCTCCATTCTGATATTCCTGGCTTTGCCGTGGGGTCATACAAGTATGGGTCAATTGTCTGTAAAAAAATCCCCAAACATTTAGTCCATTTTTTAATTACTAACGAAATACTACGATTTAAAAAATGAATTACATCCTGATCGTAACGGCTATCAGGGTTAAGGCCAAACTGAAAATGCTCGCGCCGAGCTTGTTTCTTCCTCTCGTTATCATAACCCGTCGCATAAATGTATATATTCGTATCCTTAAATTTGGGATTATTTAGCAGTGGATCATCTACGACAATTAGGTATTTTAAATGGTGCATTCATTGGTTTACTTATGGAACATTAATTATTGTTTTGAATTATTCAACTGTACATTTTACATTATATTCCTGTTTGCCTGCTCTTGCCATTGCTTCTATCCTTTTCCTTAATGCAACGTAAGGATGATCTTCAGCGTATTTGTTTTTTCGATTACTTTTGGTTAGTAAATTTTCAACTGTTTGAAGATACTCATCCCGTCTTGCTCTTATTTCTTTCATGAGCTCTGCAGCGCCCATCGTCGCCCTAACCTTTCGGACAACATCAGGCAGAGTGGATCGTTTTTTATCATGTACTTTACTCTTATTGTTAGACTTAGAGCTAGTAGCCGCAACAGCTGCACTAAGCCGGACTTTACTAGACCCATTATTCCGCTTTGCTCTTGCGCTTAATAAGGATGCCAACTGCATTACAACGGGTTGTCGAGTGTTTAGTTGAACTGATGGTGGTGTCAGCGAATCTAAAACTTCACGGAACGCTTCAGTTGGATGTTCTTCTTCCGTGCCTGAAGGGGCTCCCATGTGTTCCATTTGGTTTGAGGTCATTGGCAGATGTGATGGAGATTGTGCAGACGGTTGATCATTCGATTGGTGTTGTTCTGCTGGTTCAGAGCTTTTCTTACTTTCATTATTTTTAGGATCCATGATGTTAAAGCTTTTAGTTCCGCTGTTTAAATCTTAGAATTGAAAGACTTATGCGTATAATTCATTAACTAAAAAATCTGTGCATAATATAATTGGACGATCGGGATATAAAAATTCATGGATCTACTTACGAGGTCTAGTAGTAAGGTCCGTAGCCAGTAAGTTGTCTTGGCTACTTTTTAAAAAATACCCACGGACAGTTGTCAAGCGTTTCTACGACGCTGATTTGATAAATACTTTTTAAAATGTGCATTTTGTGGTTGCACATGCCATTTATGTATTGACTACTCTAGTCAATCTTTCGGTTTAGTTTTTTTTCGTACGATTCAGTAATTTTTAGTCAACCCAACAGAAGAAAATCAAGAAGGAAAGCAATGTCGACAGGAATTTTCACTAAAAAGACTAAAGATCACCCCTCTGGACAGTCTGATTATAGCACAGGTAGGTTTTAAACATTGTTCAACTTATAAAATCAATCGAGTTTCATCTGATTAAATAATGTTTTTTTTTTATTTTATTTATGAAACGCTTAGATTTTACCTTCACCCAGAAGAAAAAAAATTATGAATATCTAAATAGCGAGATCCAGGCCCAAGATGATTGGATTGGAGAACAAAATGAAAATACTTCAGGTATAATGTAAATTCCTTCAAGTTTATAATACGAGGTTAATCTAATTAATCTAACAAACATTTAATTCATCAAATAAATGTTTTAACAGAGAATGAAGGACGAGACATCGGAATCCGGAATTCCATACGCTTTAACATGTTTGAAAATTGGATAAAAGTTCCAGACAACCTTGTGTTCATTCGCTCTGTAGTTGAAGAAAGGTTCGAGACGAAGATTCAAATAGAGAATCTCTCATCATGGAATATAACCTACTGTGTAAGTCCCTTAATGAATTTACAAATTTCAACTCTTTTCAGCTTGAGATACACAAATTAACAAATATTCATATTAGGTTCGTACTTCGTCATTGGAAAAATTTCATATGATACAATCAATTGGTGTAATTGGGCCAAACCACAAGACTGAAGTGATAATATTAAGTAATCCTGTAAAAGTCAAAAATTTTGGTGAAATATGCAGAGAAGGTTTTACAGTGTTGGCAACCCCAGTCTATTATGATAGTCAGCTTCAGGCCAAGAAAATCAGACTTCTGTGGAGGGTATTCTATTGAATTTTTAAAATTGTGTTGTACAAATTGAAATTATGAAATGAGAACTGATATAATATTTGTTGTCACTCAAAGGCATATGGAACAGAGCCCTTCCCTTACGATTCTGCCGAGCCTCATAAGATAAAAATTCTTCTTCCAGCGAATGACTCTTACTTGGATGACTATTCTATCATTGAAAAAGCTGCCTTGGGAGCATACGTTGCCCAATCTGACCGTATGGATGCCGAATGGAATCTTAAACCTATTAAAAATTCAAAGTTTTATGATAACTGGACTCCTACTGAATCGGATCACACTATTGGATTAACTCTGGTATATCACATTTTGAATATTAATGACAAAAATAGTTTTTTGACAATCTAAAAAATAACTTTGAAAACTAATTGAAAGTTCTATAAATTTAGGCTCGTCAGGTTCAAGATTTTAAAGCCGCAGTGAAGGTTTTAAAACAGCAAAGCGACATGCTTAAAGACTGTGCAAGGACTGCTGTTGCATCTGTTGTGGTCATTGGACTTTCCATTCTTACATTTTGGGGGTATTCTCTAGACGGCCGAGCATTTGGATCCAATGGACAGCCGCTTAATCCAGAACCAAAACCATGGTGGAAATTGTTCTGAGCTTGTTCAACCAAATTATAAACGGCTAATGCACTGCAATCTTTGTTTGTGGGACCAAATTCTAAATTACCATGTGCATATATTGTTTCTTAAAAATTGGCTGAAAATTTGACGCCAGATTAAGATTTCTTGAATAAATTTGACTTATAAGATGCAGTATTGTGTTTGTGGCTTCTGAGACTTTTAACTAAGGTACTTAATGAATTTTCCGTACAATTTGAAATAGATTCCTCGGGACAACTGTTATTTCAAATCTGTACTATCCATTTTTATTTGAAATTATATGCAACGTATAAAAACTTCATAATAAAATATAGTTCTCATGAAATTATCAAGTTAAACACCATTTTTCAAATTTCATATGATTTTTTATTTGATAAACCTCAGCATGGAATGTAACATTTAAAGAAGATACAATAAAACCTTAATATCTTTGAAAGGTAAATGTTTACAAATAAAAATTAATAATAATAATGAGGGCATAACTTTACAAGTGTCCACGGCAGAATGGTTGGTACGTAGTCAAAACATAGGAAATAATCCATCAATCCATGAAATACAAGAAGTTGAAGTTTATTTGGACTTTAAAGACTGAACCTTTATCGACATACTTAACGTTATTTCACTATATTAATCTTAAATAAAATAGAACACAATTTAGAGATTTAATGCAATTTAGAGATTTTACAAAGACAGCAAATAAACATCCAGGTTGTCTACATTTGGCAGGGCAGTTCATTAATCCATACTTGACACTTGGGTAACTGCAAATCAGGGGATTATTTCTTTGGTTTCACATTTCCCACTTATCCTTTAATTATTAAATTTTGAATATACAAATTCTAGAGTTTTTCTATGAAAGTCTGCTTGCACCATTTACTCAGCTATATGATAAGTGAATTAAACTGATTGTAACTCACATAAATCATAGTACCATAATTAGTCGCAGCTGCATAACTAAATGAAAGTTATCTTATAGATTTTAATACAAGTACCTCGTTACGGAAGGACGGAAAAGGCCACTATTTCTGACATTAAAAGAAATTCTACTCTAGCAATATTCATAATCTACGCGAGAGTAATGTGATATCAATTATAAAGTTAGCCCTATTAAGTAACAGTGTAATCTTTCTCATGATCATTGCAGCAAGTGAAGTCGTGAAAAAATAAACTAAAATTATTAATACATTCTAGGCGACGTATAATCTATTTTGTATATGATTACTGGAACTCCGTGATTTGGTGAAGTGTCATGTTGTGGTTAAAAGTGTTATGTATGCAAAAATGTTTAGTACACCCAAGTGACAGGCACCCACTGATGATCTGTACTGAGAGACTCCAGAGCTTGAGCAACTCTTCGGAAAGTAGTATCGAAGTCTTCATTTACCACAACCAAATCGAAATAAGGAGCGTAAAGCTGTTGTAATCTCTGGCTTTCTTCCACAGAGTTTCTAACGTCATCCTCCTGAAAGAAAGATTTATTACATGTTTAGAAAACATTTCATGAGAAGTTTAATCCTTCTAGCTGGTTTTTTCTGGATTCAAGTTTTTAATCTTAAAAGAAAATTTTAAGGCTGAACTCAGTAGGGTACCTCGTAAAGCGAAGCGATGGACTCAAGTGTTCTAGCCCTCCTTGAACTGTACCGAATGGAGCTCATTCTATCAAACTGTGAAAGAATAGCAAAACAATCTTTTTAATTTCATTTTCATTCATAAGCAATATAAACAGTGACGAAGACAAAAGTTTTAGTTTCAAAATGTTCTAAATTATGTCTTACAGCAAGTGTTCTTGATGAATAGCCATGCTGACGTGCGAATTGATCTTGCTGCTGAATTTCTTCTGCTCCTCTAGCAGCCAGGAAGACAACGTACGGCATGAACTCCGGGGAATTGTGCAAAATCTTGAGAACCGTTGGGTTACAGTCAATTATGCACATCTTCCCCTGCCTAAATTTTAGAACACTTTTGTTACCTTATAAGTTTCTAGACAATCTGATACATGATGTAAGTAGTATCAGCTTAAAACAAAATATTATACCTGATGATTTCACGCACAGAATCCGCATTGATTCCATAAAAGTTTCCATCTTTCTCAGCAAACTCAAGAAATTTGTTACCCTTAATGCCTTCTTCGAATGCCTCTCGAGATACGAAAATGTAGTTATTCATCTGTTCCTCGCCTTCTCGTGGTGGTCTAGTCGTGGCTAATTTGTTAATAGAACAAAAGATATAAGAAATCAAGAATGCAAGTACACGGTGGCAGGCAAGGCTGATTAAGTTGGATTGTCAAGAAGGCAATTCTCTTAAATTGGTTATAGCTTACTGGGTATAACAGCTCCAAACCTATACGGGTCGGAATTTATTAACCGATTTTTCAAAGTACGCCTAGCTATCCCACTCGTACCGACTAAAACAAGTGTTTTTCTTCTGAATGGTGGCATCCTTGTAACTTCTTCGTATAACATAAGCTCAGCACGGTCGAACTCGGCATTTTGTTTGGCCGCATATACACACTTCTTTTTCTTGCGAGCAACTCTCGTCCCGCAGATCCCTTAATTGAACATTAAAACGAATAGCAGAGTCATTAACACAACGGCAAGAGTGGCACTTTGTGGAATTAACTTTGTTCGAGATGGATATACATTATGTTTCTCATTTGAGATTCTTTTTAATAAAAGAACAGCTAATCCCTTGACTTACCTATGGAATGTGCAACATCAGCTTCTGGAGGAACAAATGCTGCTCGCCTTTCTTCAAGCTCTCTTGATGGAATAAGGCCAACCTGATTTTCTCCAACCTGCAAAAAAACCTCATGATTTAAAATGAAATTTACACACTACATACAGTACGTATATTATTTAAAATATTAAAAATCTCATTTATAAACTCAGCAAGAATGAACATCTCTTTTATCTCAGTGTTTGCAACAGTGTTCTGAACTTCAAAGTCTAAATAAAAGAAGGGGTAATTTCCCGAAGAGAAAAATGAGACGATAAATCGTACCTTCTTGGCTTGCCACCAATTAGGGTCGGACTGATCTACAATCTGGAGAATATCTCCTGTTTCAAATCCCAATCCAATCTCTTTACATGGCAGTAATGTATCCAGTCCAGGGTTATATGTAAATAGGGCTCGCATGAAGCACTGTCGCAGAGATAAAGTAATAAATTTTTGTTAAAAAACTTTTAAACGCAAAGAACCACAAGTTTTACTCGTTAGCATAGTGGGAGTGTTCAAGAATAAGCGTAAAAATTTTATGGTTGAAGAATGGCGTGATATCTGTCCATCTTAAAGGCATTTACAGTTTTCAAGATACAACTCATTTGAGCCAGCTGTGTACTAAAAACTCAAGCTTACCAGTATAAAAAAACGATAAGATTTGTGACACAAGACCAGTGTAAGTGAAAATGCTACAAGATAAGAACTCAACCTATTTTTCTTTCAATAAAAGATGCTAAAAACAAATTTTCTGTGGGTCGGTCAGACGAAAGCCTGTGTACAGCCAAGAAATTAAATTGTGACACAGTGACACGACGTCAATTCAACAAACAAACTTACAATGGTCCTTTGACCTTCAAAAATTGTCGTCCAGATATTTTTCATACTAGAAGAAGATGCCAAAGTAGAATTTATTTGGTTTTGAGACAATACCTGTCTACCACTAAGTGTTGGCTTGTCCGTAGTAGGAGAACCAACTTTGAGCTGAAGATTATCACGAGCTTTGGCGATTTCCGTCTGAAGTCCCTCAGGAGTTGAAACAGGTCGAGAGTTTACTTCTAAAATCACATCTCCCAGTTTTAAAAGACCCTGTGGAAACAGAATTAAAAGTTTACAAATATTGTTTCACTGATAAATTAAAGTACAGATCGCTTACACAGGAAAACATTGAAACAATTTTTTTCAGAATAATCTCAGACAGAATACAAATTGCCAGGAAAACACTTAAGAAACGAGGAAAAGGTTACATTACTTTTTATACTGTTAAGAGAGTCACTTACGAGACGATCTATCAAGCCACCACTTAGGATCCGTGCCACTACTAAATTCTTCGTTTCTTTATCTTCCTCCACAGTGACTCCCTGAATGACAGGAGATGGTCCGAAATCCGGAAGAAATTATGGAAAACGAGTAAAAAGAAATAAATTACGTCATTCATCTCACGTCACCTCATTATTCTTAGGTTAAGTGTTAAAAATGATAGAAGGAACGGGCACACCTCGATGCTATTGTATATTGTATTTATAGAAAGATAAATAGACGGTTTACCAAAGGCTGGCTAGGAGACTTTCTCAACGTAATAATTCTAATGGGTTGAGCATATTGAACATTCGTATCTTCACTGTCCACACTCATACTAGAAACTCCTTTGGAATCCTTTAGTTTTTTGGATGTACTTGGCTTAATTTCTTCCCACGGGGCTACTGATTTCCCCCCTTCTTGCGAGTATTGCTCTGCTATCGTGTCATGAGCTTCTAAAAGCGCCTGAAAGGTTAAAATTCTATGTAAGAACTTCAATTCATCAATTCGTAGTTTCATTTCATTGGACAATTTTGCAGTTTAACTCTTATACGATTTTATAGTCCAGTCAATTAAACATGCGAGCTTCATCTTTCTAAAGATTCCTAATTGAAATTTTGTTTGAATGATAAGCGTATTTTAAATTAAAAAAATTAATAGTTTACAATCGACTGTCAAATAAAAAAATTTCCCAAAATCAGTGATTGAGCCGAGCTAAAAATGCCTTATAATCACAATGTCAGAGTCTAGTGTTTTTAAAATCTCGTGTCAACGCCTGGAAAGTGAGAGATACCCGTCTATAACTCATAATTGCTAAGCATACAGTAAATGTCAACTTCGGGTACGCGGTACCAAGGTATGGAATCAGTAAAAGAGTAAGAAGTGTTAGGAGCAAAGTTCGGGTGCCAATTTCCACAACAAACCTACGAATTACTCGAGAAACATGACATTTATACAGACACGTCGTAAATCATCTGCGGAAGATCACACAATTTTCTACATTCACGTCTATGCATCATGCATAGAACATTTTGGAAGTATTGGAAGCGAAACTTGAATCTAAATCGAATCCAGAGAAACTGAGAATTACACACATTCCCTCGACAAAAATATAGGATCAATCCGTTACGTTGCATATAGGAAATGAGGTCACTTACTTTAAAATTGCGGTTTCTTAAAATCTCAGAAAGTTCTTTGGCGTCTTTGTGAAAGGATCGATCATATCTTTGACAAATCTCAGTAGCTAGTGGGACATTTCCAGTGCCAACTGGTACGAGGTCAGCTAGCTTTTCTTCCAGTTGATCTTGCACCTACAAAAAATAAAAGACAATAATTTAGAATACGAATTTGAGGTTCTTGACATTTTTCACTTGATGGATTTATGAAGCGGTAAGTCCATAAAATAATCTAGTCTTAAAAATGTCTCACACCGATCCCTTTTTGAAAATTAACAAAGTTTAGAAGATATGTAGTTCCAAATGCATGTGATGTAGAAGTTTTAAACAGTATTGTTTACGATTTAAAACATTTCTCCTGAAGCCCAAAATAAAACTTTGAACTTATTGAACTTAAGTTTGGAATAAAATAATATGAAACGCAAAATTAACTCTGGTATGTTCTACTGTTTGAACATTTATGCATGCATAAATTAGCACAAACTTACGGCTTGTTGACTAACTCAGGAATGCAAAACAAAACCTTCTAACTGTTTTATTTTCAATGGACTTTTGAAACCACTCTACTGCCAGATAACTTTTCCCCTAACAAATAGTCATAAATCACATTAAAATAATCACCTACTATCTACTATACGTACAATTTAGAACACAATATACGAAGTTGATCATCAGGAAATAATAAAACACTCTAGCTGTACTCAATGCGACAATCTAAACAAAAGTCACTTCAAGGTGTGGCAATTCAATACTAAAAGTTGGATTCCCACTCCTGGAATGCAACAATGAAGACATTTTTAATTCAAAGCGTTTTATACCACTAGTAATAGTTGCAAAGTAAAAGTAATTCTCAACTCTCACCTGCACGCTATAAACTAGATGTGTTGTGGTTATTAAAAAAGACTACGTATCAGTTTCATTATTGTAAAAGATTCGTTTTAAAATTCAGAAATTGAATTATTGTTAGAAACCCTAAAAAACGTAAATATTGTTTTTGAAAGATACGTGGATATGGAACCTGAGCTAAAAGTTTCAGTTTTCAATTTTCTGAGATTTCCATCAACAGTTTTAATCCAATATGTAACTATATAACCACAGTATGAATAGACCAACGGCCCTCAAGGTTTTACTTTTATAATATTACATGAAATGGAATGCATGATATAATGATAAATAACATAGGGTATTCTGACTCATTGCTTTCATTTATAATACAATGGAATGAGCCACAAGAACAGGTAGATGAGGACATGCATAGATCGTATGGGGATAAAAAATCCTATGTATAGTAATAAAAAATAACAATTCAACTTGTTCTAGCAGTAGCTTTAAAAAAGGGGGGGACACTCTTTAGGTTTTGTATATATAGAATAGAAGAATCTCCTCATGTCATGATAATAATATTATGCTTGCAACGAATGCCAGCAGGTAAACCTAGTCCTACGCATTAAGTTCTTCTTACCTGGATGGAATAAACAACACACCTGTTACTCCATCCCTATTCCCATGATAATCTCCCATCATTAGAACTATTTTCAACCCCAATCGTTTCATTTCTATACATAATGCATACCTATAGATATTTCTATTGTTGCAAAATAAATAAAAGGTAACTCTTTTTTTGGCAAGGCAATCTTGTAAATGTCTTGCTTTTATTTAAAATATTACCCTATTTTTGAAATGTGAATAACTATTTTAATCAGATAAAAATGTGATGAATAATTAGCAACAAAAAATTGTACTCAAATAAACTAAATAATTTATGAACCAGTATACAATTTCAAACAATTTGTCCTAAGTAAATTAGTAAATAATTAATTAGTAAGATATTCTTAATCATAGAATATCTTGTGAACGAATGTTCACAATTTAGCATATAGTAATTTTCTTGACTTTAGTAACAATTAAGATAATATAGCACTTGATACGGTTCCTCTGTTTAAAATGGAATGTATATAGGAAATCATTTATTTAGGAGTATTTATAGCAAAAAACCAACAAGTAAGTCTTCGTCCACCAAAATAGATTTTTTTTCAAAAATTGATTTGCTGACTTCCACCACCACCCGCCGAGAAATTTATTTCTAGTGTCAAATCTAAATTCTAAATTCGCTTTGGCATTACATTTTACATTAGATGACTCAGAAGCTAAAGGCATTTTTAGCCGTGCTATTTTAGTAAAAATTAAGATAGCTCCATAAATAAAACGGTTTGAATCTCAAGTCATACGTTCCCTTTGAGAAAGCACCTCAATATGGAACAGTCAAAGACACCTTTATTCAGTAAAAAGTGTGTCAATATCATAAATATCGCTGTCTATACTATCCAGACTTATTTATTACTGTTTTTCTTTTCATTGATTTTTCTCTTTCAGTTCTCAAGGTGCTTACTGTCGAAAGAAAGCAGCCCAGTTATACCTACATACCAAAAAAACTACACAATCTCTTACTTTTAAGTACTACCGAGAGTTTTTCGAATGAAAGTACAATGAAAAAAGTCGGTAAAATGCACGTACTCAAAGGATCCAAAAATAAACATCAGAGTAAAAGTGGGCATCGTTTAAGCGTTGGATATGAAGTGCAGTGAATGCAAGAGAAACAGATTTCCTCGTCTTATTTAAAAAAAATGACATTTTATTTTGAGAAGCATGGTACGGTTTATTTGAATGAATGAAATCTTATTTTTACTTTCCATATCATTCAATATATCAATATTGCAACTTTAGTAAAAAAAATAAAATCAAAAACACCGGCATCAAAGATAAAAATACGAAGCACTGAGTGATTTTGTTTTTATGTGCTTTTTATCGGATGAAGTAGACATCTTACTTTTAAGCTACTCATTATAATCTTCATTTGATCCCTCGCAAAGAAACAAGCTTTAATAGTTTCTGCAGAAAACATAGTAAAGAGGATTACTTGTTGAGAATAAGCCAATTTTATCTAATGTTATTATATGAGTATTTACCTTATATTTATAGTACTGTCACAGTCACAAGAGTAATTCTGAATACTGCATTCATTATCAATAAATATATTCAAACTTTTCTTTTTAAAAATCAGTTTTAATTTTGAATGAAATTGGAATTAAAGATAAATGCCGGAAAAAAACATTCTACATTACTTATTAAACTTTTTTCCTTATTTAGTCTACTGTATGGTTGGGATGTTAGTATTTTTTACACTAATTTGGCATAGTTTACTGCTATTTGTATGTTGCAAGGGTATATAATTTGTCTCTTAAAATTGAGTAAAAGCAATCTTGTGAGTAGACACAGGTCTTCCGAAGTGACATTCAAGACAGTGTCAGTGAAGTGACATTTCTTTGAAGATTTGAATGAGAAATAGAATAATTTGAGAAAATTGAATTTAGCATGAGATAAATAAATTATTCAGAACAACCTCACTGCAAAGTAGTGCAAAGAGAACAAGAACAAGACGACAACGACAATGTATTTTCAATATCAATATGCATGTCACTAATTTATTCTATTTACTATATGCCAAATGTAGAACCACCCCGGATGAAATACCATTTTCGACTAAAACTTTTGAACACGTTTATACTGTACATACTCACTTTTGGTGAATATCAAGGATAAGAGTTCCAAACTTCCAACATGGTAAAAGGAAAGGAAAGGAAATTGTAAATCTGTTTAAGTAGACGAAAGCAAAGTAGAGCTGCCTTGAATCCTAATTTCCTAAATTCAGACAAACTCCCTATGTTCAATTTCTAGAAGACTAGATAAAAGCCCTTAAAACTATCTTATCATCAAATATACGATACATAAGCTTTGCTGCATTTTAAAACTGTTTACTCTGCAAGACATGTAAGTTGTTACAATCTAATACTAACTTAAGTTATGCCTTATTTTTTACTCTTCAGTAAGAATTTTAAAGTAAGAAACCCATACACTTTTAAGAAACTTGGAAGAAGAACGCCACGGGGAAGATGATAATTCAGGAATGTAAAACGGAAACTTTTTCTTTTTATCTAGAAGGAAACTGGACCCAACACCCATCACTCATGAATGAATGCAAGTTCTTTGTGACATTATAATCTCCGTAAATTCACGCAGGATTTCTCCTAAAGTATAACTTCAGGCAAAAGGCACTCGTTGTTCGTTAAACACTTTTAATCTTTTGGTATAAACACTTGGATTTCGTAAAACTCCTGTGCTTAAACATTTAAAGAAAAATTGGCTTGGTTAATTTGAAAGTTTCACTTCGCTTAACTTCAGCAATTCAATTAATTTGAGTGTATCCCTTGTACGACACACGTATGAAGAACTTTAAAGTCTAAAAAACTTTTGAAGTATTTTTGCCCTTGCGTCTACGAGTCAAGAAGGTAGGTAGAAAAGTAAAGATAGATGAAACAAAACGCCCGAAAATCTTTTCCTTTCCCCTTTTTCTCTGCAGGGAATAAATGAGCGAACTAAATGACGAAGACAGCTTATTACCCTTTGAAAAGGGAATATATCACTTAATTCGACATCAGTAAGATGAATGGTCGTCGATCTACCGAATTTAGAGAAAGAATGAATCATGTTCATCACTGTGGTCGTATTCTATTCCCTATCGTGAAGCATGCAAAATCGATTTAGTCGTATATGAACTGCGAACTGTAGCTGAATTTATGTTTGATGATAATATAGCGCAAAAAGGAAACCCAGAATGCTTTCTCCTGTGAAAGGCAATAAACCTAGGCACCCGGTAGGTAGAATCGGGTTGCTAAGAACCGGGTAGTATACACAAGAACAATAACAAAACTTATCTCAAAATGCGGGAAGTCTATGAGAAGCTTTTAGCTTTGGGGTATGAAATGGTTATCGTGATATTTCGCAGCAAGCAAACGCGAAGTTTTTTTTTGCCCTGGGGTGTTTGTATTATGTTTTTTATTACGATGATTAAGTTCAGGTAAAAGCTAAATAAACCTACCTGATTCATAATTGAATTTTAAAAGAGTTACTATCAAAATAAAAACTGTATAACGAGCAAGTTGAAAGCTTTACTGAAATACAACCAAATGGTTTGTTTCTGGGAATGCCTTTTAGTACGTACATAGCATAATTACAACACTTGCTTATCCACTTCAAAAATGTTTGTAAACTTTGAAAACGTAGTTTAAATTACTTAAAACTTGTCACACGATCATATTTCCCATGGTTGGTGATTGCAAAAGATACGAAAGATGTTTAGCAAGTTACTGGCAGAAATGTATCCATTACAACAACACATCCGTTTTTCACTTGAGTGAATAAAATGGTATAAGTATCTTTTCTTTCCAGTAATTACATTAATTGTAATCTCAAACAAAAAGAAATGAAAATAAACAACTTGACAAACTTACCTTGACGAGGTTGGACACAATGGGTGACTCTATGAGTGACTTAAGAAAGATGAGATCAGTGTTCTGTTGGTTTAGAGACGCTATGTGATTCCGTACCGTTTCAAATGCAGCTGAAATAAAAAATAAAACGATGAATTAAGCTTTCTGTACGTAAATTTCCTTTTATTTCATGTAAATCGCTTTCAATCTAAGGTTGTTGTCATTTCCATTCTACATTTCTACTCACTGTATGAATTCAGTATTTCTTTATAATCGTTACGTAAAAGTTTTTCATGACATTTTCTCATTCAACTAAGCAGAAATTATGTACACAATACGTTGTGTAATAAATACTATGCTATACAATAATGCAATGCTACTAAAATACTAACTCTACTAATGTCACCATTTCTAGTCAACTTTTATCTTCCGCTTGATCTTATACTTTACGGTTCAAAAGGCAGGCTTTCCTCCTAACTTTCGGGCTCATTTTAAGTAAAAGCGACGAAGCTAATGCCAAAAAGCACAAGTCAGAGAGACACAGAAAGGGAGAACTCTTGAACCCCGAGGTAATAAAAGAAATCAATAACATTATGGAACTAAAATAATACTCACGTTTATTCAGTGTTGGCAAACTTAATAATAACCTAAAAGCTATCTTATACGACCACAATCATTCTACTACCTATTCCGACACTTAGCTACGACCCCTGCATCGACCACAATGATCATTAATAGCTTTCTCAACATCATCAACATCATTGAAAGGATTAAAATTAGATGGAAAATACAGCACCCGGTGAGAATTCGTGTGCCTTTGAATAATGAATTTCCAAAAATGGACTTTTAAGAGGCTTATTATCATCCAAAGTGAAGAATAGCTTTCCGATATTTCTGTTATGGTTGGTTTACTCTCAAACTTCATTACGTTCTATTGAAGTGTTAATATCAACAGTTTAGGCTTCCAAGGAGTATATAAGGTATATAAATGTCAAAATAGAGGTTTATCGTTTCATTGAAGTAGTAAGTAAACATAATGGAAGCAATGTCAATCAAGAGCTGGATCCATATTTGCTTTAAATTCTTTAAAAAAAACTACCTGATTGTACACAGAAGTTACAACTTTTTGAGATATTTTGTATTAAACTTCTTCGTTATTATTCTGAATTAAATGTAATGTGTAATGAGTCTCATAAAAAGAAATATTAAGTTCAAAGAACTAATAATTTTGGCAATTAAAAACATTTAATTGAAACACTGGAGCACTGGTTACATTCAAATGTGATTTTATTTTTTAAATGTTACGTTACAAAAGTTACAATCTTTAAACGTGAGAATTTGAGACTGCATGCTTGTGCCATTTATTAAACAGACCACATGCAACGTCCTTGATATATTTTCTCAAAACTTAAATTAGGTTAGATTAGACAGAACATTAAGATTCGTTTTAGTGCAGTATGTTTCTCAAATGCATCATCTAAGTTGAATAATTCACATTAAATAACCAACATGCGGTGATGCATCCTTAGAATGGTTACATGTATATGTTCGAAATTAAGAGTGCATGCGACAGAATTGGCCCAACTGCAAGTACAAAGTCACTTAAAGATTGAAGACTTCCGTCTAAGATTGATGTTTGAAGCGTTTTACTTTCAATGTGCATTTTATAATAAATAGTCTGGGAATGCACGAAGCAATCTTCGTTCAAATGTATTCATTGTTATATTACTAAATTAACAATACGATACTAGGTCAAAAGTATTCCCAAGTGAAATAGAAACTGGAATGTTGCCTGCGTTTAAAATTTTTCCCTCGGCATATTAAAAGGTCGCAAATTTAATTAAGGCAGTTTGTAATGCAATTAAGCTCATGAACGCTTTTAACTAAATTAGGAATAGTAAAAATGCCTGAAAATGAAGTTATAAATAAGACGCATTTGTAGTATCCAGTAGAACGTAAGAACATGCAAATTATATCATATACTGCATAAAAAGTTCTCTCCAATACACTTTACCACATATTTTGTTATCATAATTACGTACTCAGTACTCATGCATATGCATTCTAGATTGAAATTAGAATTTGCATGCAATATTAAATGTATTTGATACACATACAATAATGATTTATGCCCTAGGGAACTAAAGCTATCGATCCATTTTAAAATTTAGTTCCAAAATTTTATTTCCTAAATACGAGGATGAGAAAGTATTTCTTGATAATAAAATGTAAAACGATTTTGAGTAAAGCAGGCGGAAAGGGAAAAGTGACAAAATTACGAAGGCGGACGAAGCAATATTCGTGGGTGTAGGGCTAAGGATCATTAACTCTAATCAGATCTGGCACTTACCGGAGTCTTGGGAAAACTTTTTCATACGTGTGTGCATTATATGCTTAGCCAAAAAAATATGGGGGTATTTTTATGGAGTTTTCGTACTATTTACTTTCCTTCTTTTCATTTTAGCAATTCAGCATGAATGAAGTGTCTTAAAGCATTAATCTACAAAAGCTTTCACACTTTCAGGAAATCCTTGCATTGGTGACTGGGTTTTTAATAGGTTTTGACAAATTCCTCAATCTGACATGAAAAGAAGCTTGGCTAAGACAGTTTTACTGTTATGAATCTCAACCTAAGGTCTGTGGCAGTGCAAACTACTGTTTGTATTATTACTAAAACAATAAAAGTCTGCCTGGTGCCATTTTGCTTTCCTCAAAACAAAAATGGATTTTGTAGAAAGAAGACAAGAGGAAGTCATCATATGATCATCTTCGTTCTGAAGTATCTATTACACTTCACCCAGTCACGTCAAAGATCATTAGTTTATTTTTAGGAAGAGAATCTACCAAAAAACCATTTCACTATAAATACACTTAACTATATTCAAAACAGCATTATTATTATTACATGGGAAGTAAAGTAATAGCTAACATTTAGTTAGATGAATGCATAGTCATGCCTTATTTCATATTTCAAGAGCTTAACAGTTTGACCTAAAAGTCTTTATTTTTTCAAACAATATTTATATTTTGGGTCGAGGATGGAAGGACGTGAGCTGTGAGTGTTTCACTCATCCTGTCTCATTTCGTATTCTTTCTTTACCACAATATTCTTTTTCCATATCGCAGATATTGTCAGTTATAGTTGGATAAAGAATGTTAATGAGTGGTAAAAACTCCAAATAATCTGCTCATTTTATAATTAAAATTAATCCGGAAAAATATATTGGGAAGAAATATATAATTTAATATATTGTTTTCGGCTTCTGAGGACATTTTTTGATAAATATTTTTATTTTATTTTATGTCAATATTTCGATAACACACGGTTATCATCATCAGGACACCTCATATATGGTTATCATTATCAAGAAATATATACTCACACAAGGATTGGGCATTAGTGCTTGTAGTGGAGGTATCAGTTATTTTTAATGCAGAGAGATAAACTTTGTTTTTCTCGCACTCGCCACTAATTAAAACATCATAAACCTTGCCAAATGATAGTTTTTTAAAGCACGTGCACGCACACAGCTGGTAACTTTTTTAATATTAAACTTTGTCTTAATGCTTATATTGCTTTTTTACAGCTTACAGTTTATCATTACAGTTTTCAAAGAGCAGGTTTGCTTTTCATATTTATTCTTTCTATTTAAATTTAAAACTTTCGAAAAAAATTTCATGGACAAATTGTGTTTATGCATATTGTGAACTATTACCAAAAACCATTTACAAAACAGGTTTACTTTGATGCAGCATGGCTCGTGGTAATAAATAAAAATGCTGTAACCCAAGGGTTGAAAAACTTTTATACTTAATAACAAAATACATAATGTCCTATTACAATGCTCTCAATGATTTTATGAAATACATAGCTTAAACTTTATTGGATAACGTGCTACAGATTTACTGCAACATATTTACGAACGCATGTTGATATACAAATTCCTATTATTGTATGATTACGTTTTTCTTGGAATGAATGAATTAATCCAAAAGTAATAAAATCATCAACACTATTAATAACAATAATAAAGTTAATCAACTTAAATTTCCGTCAACCCTTCTCTTACTAATAATAAAGTTCTCAAGTTGAGTTAATGGTTTCCAAATATTTACTCAAATTATCCAGTTATTTCATACGACAGCTTTGCACCTTTTATCAAAATCCCATTTCAATTTGGAAAGCATCCAAATGCCATTTGCCATTTCGTATCACCATCATCACAATGTAATATCAATATCAACGTTGTTGTATTTTACACATAGGACACACTTTGGTTGACGGTAAATCGTACCCAACAACTCTGTTAAATCTTGATAGCACAAATAAATACTCTTATCCACATACCATTATCTACTTCCATGTCTTTATGTTTCCCGTTTAACTCCATCTCGAAAGATTCAAGAAGGCTTCGTCTATCTTTCCTAGAATTTCCAAAGACCATCGTTTTCCGTTTCTTCTTCGCTGTCGTCGTATTCGTATACACGTAGTACTCGTAAAACTAATCTAAGCTCGTAACTTTATAAAGAATCCACTTTCGTACCTTTTTTCTTACACTTCTATTAGACACTAATTCGTGTACTTAATCGGTAATTTTCTCACTCCATAATAATACTGTTAATTTGGTAAAGTTTTACTGCTGAGCTTGTAGTAGATCCAAAATCAGTCAGTATAAAGATGATTTTAAAAGCTCGTCTATTCTTAACCCTTCATCGAATCCATTCATTCGTATATTTCTGTCTGACATCTTGAAATAATATTTAGCTTGGAATATCTTCAGTCACAAGTCAACAGTAAGAAAGATCGTCTTTGCTAAGATGTAAGACTCTTAAGTCAAACTGATGTTGAACAACTACACAAGTGTAAATAAACACAACCTAAGGATCAATTTATAGAAAAACACCGGTACTCAACTGTCTATTTTTCAAAGGGTTTTAGAGGTATTTGAACTTTTTAAAGTATTAAATAAATCAACCAATGCAGTTTTTCTAAAGAATTTTTATTTTCCAACTTTAATAATTTTCTCACTTTGATATCTGTTGCATCCTATTTTACCCTACAAAGTATGTATGTACCTTTTATTTCAAAACCACGTATCTAATCAAAACCAAAAGTCTAATTAGGAACAATGCTTAGTAAACCCTGTCTGAAAATTACAATTGCAAAGAACCTGTTTGATCTAAAACCCTTTTTTGCATTCGCACTTCTCACACACATACAGAAGTAAATTTTTTGCAATGTATTCTGTTACAAATAGACACGCAGACTGATGAGCGATGAGATGATACCAAATGGTTAGGGTGACTATGTGTAGCAAAACGAACCAAAGGGCTTTTAACTCATTTAAAAGCCAAAACCACAACAGAGAATTCAGAACAGAAGAGTTACATAGTTTCAAGTTGTTAAAGCCGGTCGATCCCATGCCATGCCACAAGAATTTTGCACAAAAGTGTTGAGAATAATAATAATGCAAAATATACCACTGCTACCACCAAAGTCTTTAGTTTTACACAGGATGCAAAAGTGGTGGTATGTAAATACCGTAGGAGCTGAGAGTCAACTGATTGCTGATTCTCATTCTCAGCAATCTGCTACTTGACTTTTTACTACAATATGCTAACAATAATAATATAACGTTGGAAATACTCTCATGGAAGTAGGATTTAGTTATCTTTGATCGAGGAAAGATGAGCAAAAGGCAAGCCGTTGCTTGTGGGTTCAAGTCGTATTTGTATGCATACTGAAGAGTCAACTTTTACAATACTTCCTGCATGGTAAAAAGTAATCAAAGAGGTATGTCGGAGTTTCTCAGATTCGGATTACTACTACATCACTTCGTGTGAATGAGTAAAATCCCCGATTCGTCACTTGTGTCGCCAACAACGAATTCCGAATCGGAGTGGAACTCATTTAGCTGTGCCAAATGACAAAGTATAAAAAACAACTATCTTTCAAGCTGCACACATATGAAGATGAGATTTCTCAGTAAATGTTGTGATGATAATAAACCATTGCAAACGGGTGTACCAAGTATCGTAAGATGAATATTTAACCAATAGACGCAGAACTATTTGATGA